>JAOCNA010000029.1:632230-643618 GCA_026546675.1 Papilio helenus | reverse complement strand
CACAGATAAATTACCTTTCTAACGGTGAAAGAATTTTTAAAATCGGCCCAGTAGTTTTTGAGTTATTCCAATACATACTAAAAGTACAAATCTTTCCTCTTTATAATATTAGTATAGAAGTATAGATAAAAGTCATAGTCAACATATTCATTTTATTGAAGGCAATGTAAGTGCCATTTCCACTGGTGCAGTCGAAAATACACTTATAAATAGAAATGTGATTACTCGTTCAGTGGAAGAAGGATTTAAAGCTTCGCGTACTGAGTACATATAAGGTGTTAAAAAAGAATGTCACTATATCGATATTTATTTATTGTATTGGATAAGTAGGACGCTTTTATCTCTACCTTGAAATGTACGAAACATACTGTTTTATTTGAAGGTTTCAAAGTCAACATAATACGTTAGTTTTGTAGATATCGTCACACACTCGAGTTGTAATTGGTTACTAAGGGAGATCTTTGGTGTGAATATAGTATGAGATTTGGAGAGATAGTCAACTTTATGTCATTAAACCATAGAGTAGCAATTAATCGAGTCTTTTTAACAAATTTTTGCTCGCGACTTCGTCCGCGAGAAAATACAAAATAATAAAATATAACCTATGTTACTCACTACTAACGTAGCTTTTAAATAGTGTAAGAATTTTTGAAATTGGCCCTGTACTTTTTTATTGCAATACATAATAAAAAAAAATAAAATAGAAGTATAGACCAGTCATAAAAACACTTAGATTTCAACTTATCTATATCTATACTAAGATTATAAAAAGGAAAGATTTGTATTTTTGGATTTTTTTATGTATTGAATTAACTCAAAAACTACTAGGCCAATTTCAAAAATTTTTGCACCATTAAAAAGCTACGTTATCTGTGAGTAACATAGGCTATATTATTTTAACTTCACTCGGGCGAAGTCTCGAACAACAGCTAGTCTTAAAATAAGTTGGTACATTTATTATAGTTTAAAACTTTCCCAGACAATGTTTGACCAGAGCATACATTGGCACTGTTTGGCCAACATTTGATCAAGTGGTTCGCACTTGTACAAACAAATGGCACGCGGTTTGTGAAGAGTTTATTATAAATGTGGTTTTTTAATTTTAATTTATTCTTGCATTTAAAACATTGAATAGTAAAAGTTAGTTCTCTTGTTTTATTCCAAACTAGCTGTTGCGCGCGACTTCGCCCGCGTGAAATTAAAAAATGTAGCCTATGTTACTCACAGATAAATTACCTTTCTAACAGTGAAAGAATTTTTATAATCGGCCCAGTACTTTTTGAGTTATTTCAATACATACAAACCTTTCCTCTTTATAATATTAGTATTGATGGTGATTAAGGCTTTACAATATTGAGTTGTTTAAAGAATACCTTTTTAACACTGGAACTAAGCCGACTGCATGCGAAAACAGCAGCACGTCGTAAGTAGCGAAGATCATACCGGCTATCGTCCCATAGCGACTTGTTACTAGTATCTAAAATATTACAATTAACTAGTATAGTATTGTTTTATCTGTGACTAGCTCTTGCTGGCGAATTCGTTCGCGCATTTACAAAAATATATCTAGTAATAAAAAGCCTTCTCTGGCGAAAGAATTTTTAAAATCGACCCAGTAGTTTTTATTTGAATCCAATACATACAAAAATTGACATCTTTCCTGTTTATAATATTAGTATAGATATCGATTTATGTAACGTAATCTTGGTACCCCTTATATTGAACGGATGAATGTGTTTGACACAAAGTGAACGTCATAAGAAATGCATAATACGATTTTAATCAAAAATATAACTCGTGTGCTTTGCCGATGCGTCCATGACGTCATTTGTTAACTGACGGTACTGAGTAGACGAACGTGGGATTTGGGCAGTGTTATTGGGAGGGGAAGACATCGGCAAACCCTCAAAGGGCAAACCGTCCGCGCACTGCAAATACTTTCAGTACGAAGTGCCTCAAATTGTCTCAGCTATGACGTCATAGTACATTAATAATAACGATTTTTTTTACATTCTTCTGATTTTAATTTACCTTCTTTCCCAAATCACATCCATCGGGCGTATCGTAATATCTATAATAATTACGCCATGGTTTTTCTTCGCAGCCGCAAGACATTTTGTGAACTAAAATTTGACAATCTAAAACGTCATCTATTTTTTTTGCAAATAATTCAGCCAGTTTTATTTTACCGTTCAATAACAACGTTATGTTTTACCACAAAATAGAAAGATTTTTTCTAATGATTCTTCTGGTTTTCCCACTCCTGTGCTTCTGGCGTTGTGAATTCTAAAAAATGAATTAATCTTCTTATATTCTCAGTTTTGAAGACCCTGCGTCCATTGTCAGAGCTACTGGACATGGTTCGGCCGCCGCCGGAGCGCGGCGCTCTCATTGAAGTCCAGTCCACACCATTCGGATGCGAGGTATACATACTAGCAAATACACAAAATATAGTCATCCCTTTCATGCTATTTGAACATCTCATTTGATAAAGTGAGATAACAATATTTGTATCTAGGTGTTCTTGAACGCGGTGACGCGGGGCTCTGTTTGCGGTGTGGTGGGGCGGCGACCTTCACTGCTGCTCACTGACGCCGCCACCGCGCTCGGCTCCGAAGGCGGGCCTGTCTTCACTGAAGGTCCTACGTACGTTAAAGTTAACCTATAAATTTTACCTAAATATGTTTAGCAAATAGGAAGGTGAACAGAATGGTAAACCTCGTAAACAAGTGGTTAGCTCGGTAAAGGTAGTTTTGTAGTATTTGATGACAAATACATCTGTCGTTAACGGATTGAAGTCGCATTTAAAAGTTACGTTTATACGAATTGTAGCATCCTATAGAAGCTCTGAGTTTATGGTCAATAAGGGCGTTTTAAAGACTACACTACGCTTGTTACCAATAAAGGACTTTGAATGGTATTTAGCTGTATTATCATTGTTTATGTACACACAGTAGCGAGCTGGTGGGCGCGGTGGTGTGCAGCGTGTCGTGGTGGCGCGGCGAGTGGGTGGGGCTGACGCTGGCGGCGCCGCTGCGCGCCGTGCTGGCCGCCAAGCTGCGCGTGGCACGTATCTATTTCCAATAACAGTAATGCTTTATTGAATGTTTATTTTAATCGCATCCTCCGACTTGAGAATTTGAATAGTTCTTTACTTCTTCAAATGTTGACCGAAGCCAAATAATGTATTCGATTACGAAGTGCGAAGGTATTCCAAGAGAGATACGAGATTTGACTAATGTTTACATTGGTCCAGTGACTTCAGTGTACAGAATATTACTTGGAATACAATGTGAATTTGAGAAAATCAATAAGCATTGAGTTTTATACATTTAACAATAAAATGAAGTCTTTTATATATATGTAAGTTATTTGTATGTTTTCTTCTAGTCATTTAATACAATTTATTGATAAAGTTAATTTCTTTTTAAATGTATTTTAAATTGAAAATTACACGAAAGCTGTTAATCTACGTTATCATTCGTATTTAGTAACATCCTATAGGTAAGTATGCAGTCACTACAATCTCTAGAACAACCGTTATTCCGTATTTGAACCGCTCAAATGTATTGACATGCTTACTTGAACGCATCTAAGTATAAATTAAACAAAGCAGTGATAAAATAATATTACGAATTGCTTCGACACAAATATTCAACATGTGATTGTTATGAATATTTACATTATTGTAATAAAACAACACTAAGGCGGAGTGGAACACAAAAGGTTTAGCAAACAAACAACCTTCGCGTTTCTCTAATCCAGTGTAAGCCCTAATTGAAAGTTAGTCAGAGGAGTGACAGGGGCCCGTTAATAAGTCCACCGCCGGCCGCAGGCTGTATTGTGCTTTGTTACTTGTCAGATTACCGGCTCCCTTGGCGCCTTCCACTAAGTAACGAACTACCGATGTCCGAAACTTACAATTTTCGGTACGTAGCTTCGCTTTAATGCTAAGTACGTGATTAGTATGATACTATAGGGTTGTCGCTTACTGTTTAACTCTTAGAGCTCGCGCACATCTTTGACTGAACTATTGCACAACTGTCTAGTCGCGCTTTGATTCCTATGAGCTTATTGGAGGTGCGCCCCCTACTCAATTTTTAGTTGTGTAACTACACAGTTGAATTAGCTGCGAAACAATCGACAATCGCACAGCAGTTGTGTTATAGTTTAGTCAAAGCTGTGCGCCCGCTCTTAATGATGAGATTTAATCTATGATGATGACCAACAACTAAGAACCCACCTTTAAAAATAAAATAAGAAGCTGTCTTGAACATACTATAACATTTTTAAATAATGGCTAACGGAATACAAACAACATAAAAGTATAAAATCATTGTATCAAGCGTAAATCAAACATAGCAGAAGAAACAATTTAAAATAGTTACACTAGTAGCTGCGGTCTATCAATCATGGAGAAGTTTACTATAACAGTAAAGAGCCACTTATCTTTACAAAGTTTCCGCTGTTAAGTTCCCGACGGCGCTGCGTCGCCGTTACAAAGTCCCCGCAATGGCGCTCGACAATTTAGCCGGCTAATGTCTCTGACAACAATTCCACGTCAAACATTACGGCTCGCTTCACGCTTATACGCTCCAATACCTTTGCTAAGAAACTTTGTTTACAATGAAAAAGCTTCAATACATTATTGAATGTAACGACTTATAGCCCAAGTGTCGTTGAAAGAGAGAAAGTATGAAACTAAGAATGTTTTAGAGCAGCTAAACAATAGGTATGATAAATTACTTGCATAACAAACTAATCATTGTTTTGAGTGTAGAGCTAATGTACCCGTTTAGATAAATCAAGACGCAATAATCATAATTGCTCTGATTTATCTCTATTCTACGATAATTAAATTAGCAATGACACAAACGGAGCGGGAATTAATCACGTCATGTATAAAATACAGTATGTTCCTAAAGTACAAATAGACTGGGTCGTGGCTCAAAAGCAAACGGTTCTGTATCGTATAGAAACAACAGGCAATCAAAGACGGTAGTGTTCGTAGTGAGTGTATAGCGGTAATTGCAATTTCTTTAAGATAAGATGAGAGTAACGGCGTGTATGACACTTCGAAGGCGATAGGAAATGTCAAATGTCATGTCGAGATAAGAGCGCCAGTCAATGTGGCCGTTGTATCTATTGGTTAGCGGGAGTAGGAAATTAATGAGTTGCCATACTGTTGAAATATTATAATGAGAATTTAGTTTTATAACCTATTTCATACATTTCTAAGTATAATATAATAAAAGCAAACATGGAAAAGAATATATAGATGACAATAAATTGAATTAAACAAAAATAGTTTAGTTAGATTGGTATTTGTTAAATCGAAAAATGAAGAGATAATTATGTAAAAAATATTGCAATAGATAAAGGCCATTTTCAACTATTGCAATAGACCATAAGTATTTCAAAGATATCCCTATTGCAAAATCTAAGCGAAACAGTATTGAAACGACATCAGATTCTCTGTCCCGCGGTTAGTCCATCAAACATGATAGATTACGTTCGGGAATATGGCGAAGGCAATCGTTTCTAGCGAATCTAGATTCATTTCTGATTCGATATGCTCTTGTCAAATCCCATAACCGGCAAATGTACCTTTCAAATTATGTTTTCTATTCGCTTCTTTATTTATTCAAAATTTTTGTTATGCTCTTGGTTTTGTTTAAAGAACTTCAGCTAAGCTACAATACGTAAAAGAATGTGTAATACGTCTAGACTCTTGAATGTCACGTCATGGATCATGTTGTATGAAACCGTCTAACTAATTACAGTCTCCTAAAATATTCTCCTAATCAAATCAAAAATTTAACTTGTAATGGTCATCAATGCTACTATATTATACTAGTTTATTGATACCTATGGTCCCTATGAACTTTTGAGTAGCTACTAATTACGTAGAAGCGAGTGCATTGATGGAAGAGTTCGATGCACTGAAGTGACACAGTAACGGGCTATCGCCTATATTTTTCCCGTTCGCTTTTGTTTTTTTTACATACATAATTAATGACTTTCATTTAAATAAACATGTACCCTTGGTTGTTACAATATGACCTTAGAAGTACAAGTTCCACCGAATTTCTGAAAGAAATGATTGTAAATACGATATTCATTTCAAAAAGATTGTGTTCCACGTGTAACAAATTCATTTTTAGAAAGCTCTAATATTATTAATGGTAAACTGAGAGGAAATTATACATACATCACGGATTTTTATTGGAAGTAGTTATAACATTATGTTACTAATATTCTTTTGACGTATACAAAATTATCTCATGTTTCTTTTAAGTATTTGATTATTCACATTTTAAATAAGCTGGAACATTCCCAGGCAATAATTCCACACATCTGTCGAAATGGACATATTTCAATGCTATTTACCTTCTGAGAATCGTCGTTCAGAAATGTTATAAATCGACCATTTGACTATGGATATTCAAGTAGCAAATTTAAAATAAACCTTCTCTGCCTTTCTCTTGCACTTTTGTAACGGAATGTCGCGGGGAAGTTGGGAATGTTTTTAGAGGTCTAGGTAAACTGGTCGTCGATTCAGTCTCAATGGTTAATATATCGTTGTTAGTTTGTGTTGTGCATAGTTATTAAACACACGTTTGTCGTAAAGGTCGATGCACTCTGATTGTTATTGGTTCTGATATGGTAGTCTTTGTAATAGAAAACGTTGTTTTATGCTCATTTGCAAACGGAATGAATCATTCGGATGTGCAAATACATTTGTTGTTTTGTTCATCGTTGAGTTGCGATATTTTATTGCTTGCAATTCAATTTTATTTTGTTGCTTCGCAGATTTGAGGATAAAGCTATAGGAAAAAAGAGGAATTTTGTCTACCACAAGGCATTTAGATAAATTTTAGTGAAAATAATGTTATAATTATGTAATAATACAGGTTAATATTTCAGAACAAACGCTGTTAAAGTTACAAAGTGGCCAGTTATTACCGCGTCATTCCGTTCATTGCTGGCAACGTTGCTGTTGATATAGAGGTCGTAAGTTCAATGAGAAAGCCTTATTTGACTTATTCTCTAACTTAACTATGTAATTTCTCCTGCGAGTTGTCATCAACTCTGATAGCATCTAATACTGATCTTGTTTTGTAGTTTCAAACGTAAATCTATCAAAATTGATTTGAGTAAAGTAGGATGTTTGTTGGATTATTATAAAACTAGCTATTGCCCGCGAGAAATTAAAAACAAAAGTAATAATAGGCCTAAGTGTTTTTCTATACTATGATGTACATCTATGCCAAATTTTATCGAGATCCGTTCAGCAGTTTAGATTACAAATTCTAACAAACATCCATCTAAACTTTTGCATTTATATTAGTAAAAGTATTATTTTGGTTGAAGCAATAAAAAATTAAGTTATTCTTAATTTAATAAATATGATGTCCAATTATAAAACAGTTCTCCTGATTAGTATAATAAAACACATCACAGTAGTTATTCATACGTGAGCGCTGGATAATTTGAAAGCGGCGCAATAAATTGGCTTTACTATTACACAATTTCCTAATAAACATCACAGAAAGCGGCCGGCGTGTGATGAATGTTCCTATTCAATGTATTTAGTATCCACCACGCACTATTCATTTGCTTTGTAGCTATGATCATTAATTATATTTTATATTTCGTTATTCGCTATTTCCTGAACGTCTAAAGTTAACATGGCATGAATTAGAAATACTACGGCTTCAGATGGCTGTGTTCCTTTCAATTCTGTTTCTTTATTAATGTCCGTACAGTTAGCCCTTCGACATTTCTATTGGTGGTTTGCAACGTTATCTGAATTTCTCTTGTTGATGTTTTGAATGCAATAATTATTCATTTCAGATCTTGATGCATAATGAATACTAACTCTGGTATATTATATTGCAATTAATAGGCTTTCCTTGAAACATGACTAATTAATGTAGTTGAATTGGACTAAGCGTGGTAGAAAAGATTTGTAGGAAGGATGTTGTGTCTTATAATTTGGAACTTATTAATATATCGACTACGGAATACAGGATAATAATAGGCTTTATTATCTTAGATTAGGTTTCTCCAATCAACAAAACTAGAAAGTTTTTTTCCTACAAATACTTTTAGCTAGAATTTTACCCCATTTATCAATTCATTGTACGACTGCTGTTTTCGACTTTCCGTCCTGGCAGTTTATCAGCCCGTCGAAGTCGTAAAATTTATGAGCGGAAAAATCAAAGAACGGTCACTGAAACTTAATGGAGTTAGAAGTGTTATAACTTTATTGTTCCGATTGAATTTATTTCCGTCCGAATTGTATTATATCACTCGAGAACTAATTGAGAAATAAAAAAGTAAATGTGTTAGTTCAACAAGATAAGCATGATGGAGTGACGAGCGGTTTGTAGAATTCAATTCTGAAGGCAGATCATATACATGGTAGCGATCTTCCATTGGGGGCGTGCGTATGTCGGAGATAATGAAATAACAATCATACATTAGAAACATAACATTAGAAACACCATCTTCAGTTGACAACTGCAATCATAAATGAAAACTGCACAACATAATCTAATCGGATTGCAAACATTTACAGAGGTTAACCAATTGATTTTATAATACAAAGCACATCATTCCACCATTCAATGACAACTGTCATCGGTCATGCCCCATGCACATTCAGCCAGAACTCAAAATTATTAGTTGCCAGTAACTTTAATCGTTCAAAAAGTATCAATAATTTCAGCCCGTTAAGCAAATACAAAACATTTTTGATCTAAACTACGAAACAAAACAAAACTACACAATTTATTGTTTGCTAAGTATACTTTTAAATACATACCGATAGTTTATAAATAAACATTTTGCTACGCAACCAGCAAATAGTTAACTTTCCCAGTGTTGAACTCATTTAAATTTTACACAGCACTTCGATGAAGTAGAAAAGGTTCGGGTCGCCTACAGTCGTCCTATACAATATTCATGGTAACTTGCCAGTTTCTAGGTCACGGGATCTGCAGATCTTTGAAAGCTTTTGCGATTACGTGTTGCGGTCTTATATTATTAAACTGCATTAATATTAAACAATTTCTTTATGAATACTAATAAAAAATATTCCTTCATTTTCTGTAGACACATAACAGTTTTATATCGATTCTTAAAATCTTTACAGTCTAAATAACAATTGACGATTTGTTTTACTTCTTAATTGGTTAATCAACAAGCCTTGATCATAACAGTAAACCATTTCTATGTATCTGTGAAACGATTAGTGATAATAAGTCGTTCAATCTTAGTCTTCTGTGAAGGCGCTACACTGCCCTGAGATACTTCATAAATGATGGATGTTAGCTATGAACAAACGTTCGATTGTCGATGGAACTAAAATGTTAAAGTATGTTTCATCCGAAGAAAAGACTCTTATGAGATCTCCTATGATTTAAGAGCGGGTACACCTTTGACTAAACTATCGCACAACTGTGTCGCGATTGTCGATTGTTTCATAGCCAATTCAACTGTTTTGTTGCACAACTAAAAATCAAATAGTGTGCACACCTCTATATAAGCTCATAGGAATCAAAGCGAGACTAAACAGTTGTGATAGTTTAGTTTCATGTGTGCGCACGCTCTCAATAACTTCGTCTAATTGGTCTATTTCTCTTCAGACATTTGTACCTAAACAATTGTAACTACAATTTGATTGTGTAAGAAGTCATGAGTGTTCTTATTAAACAGTTTTTTTGGGTATCGAGGCGCAGTTATGCCCCACTTTTCCTTCACACGCATCTAACATTACAAGTGATTAGAGTCGTAACGTTAATAGTAATTATCGTCTTGGTTCATTGAAGGGGGGTATAGTTAGAGCGGTTAGAGTGTTGCTTATTGATCGGAGTTCGATGGCTGCCGGCCACGCTGTGCTGTGCATGCTAATGCACTGTGCTCTTTGTTTTTCACTAGCGCCGTCTTCGGCGCACGTCCCAGTAGACGGTCGGCGCGTTTGGATGACGCCGCCTCTCAGGTATCGCATCACTATCAATGTCGACCAATTCCGCGATCCAGTTACGAATTTTCCCACGATTTTTTAGTACGAATTAGAAACAGAACGTCCTGTTCTGTCCATTGTTACTTTTTTGTTTTTAAACGGTCGTCTAAAAGTTGATCGGATTCTTTTGATGTCTAATTTTTTTACATTATTTTTCACACATAACTTGATGTTTTGTTGTTCTTTAAGTTCTTAAGTTACTTACAAAGCAGTTTATTATAAAAATAGCTTCCAATAACAAGGCTTATGTTAAATTCTTGCTATTGCAGCATATAGTATAGATAATCTATGAATTATACATCAGTATTCCCCTTATCAGGGATCTTCACGCACACAAAGGTTGAGGCGATGGAATCACAAATTAACACCCGTGTCGTCATCGTGTCGACTAGCCTATGCCCCTCACAATGCGCTATTGTTCTAACTAGTTAATTGCTTCGTAATGTTGTGTGAATGCCTCTACATTACTTTGTATCGAACAATACTTATCTATATTTTATTCACGATGACACGGACGTTGTATAAGTAGGCCACTTTGAAAGGCAAAAGTTCAGTCTTCATTTATTGTATATTAAGTTTTTAAATGAATAATATTAAGGATTAATAGGTTTTAATATCAAAGTGACTAACGATTAAAGTTAACATTGTATTGGTTGAATTTCAAGTATTATAATATGGGTTATCATTGTGTTGGTTGAATTTCAAGTATTATAATATTCCGCAACATTTTGAGCATGAATGTACCTACAGATCAATTCCGCAACGACCGAAGCAAAACCGCAAACCACTAGAATATAAGGTATCTTCAAAATCAGGAGTTTGCAAACAGTTTTATTTGAGGTCCAGATATTGTTAGTTAATTTATTAGGTCTTACACAAATTTCTGTTTCGAATGTTGGTGACCCCTGCCCTAAAGTATCATAGAATGAATTAATTCTGTTCATGCCAATCGTTATGTTAAAATTTAGTCAGTTATAAATGTATGTAAATATCATGTTCTAAGAAGTCAGGAAGCCAACCATTAGTGTATCCGATTTCCGATATCCTGAACGTATTAGGCGATCTTATTAACCAGTATTGAGGAACTCTTTACTTATGTTAATATTATCTATGTTTCGGATAGTCTACTTTGACACTTTCAGGTCATCCAATGGGGACCAGTGATTTGAATGAGAAACTCGGGATTAGAAATTGACTCTTTGGTCAGCTTCAGAAGGCTGTCAAATGAACTGGTGCGCGCTGCAGGCATAATGCGTGAATGGTTTCTATAAATCAGGCACAGCATCTGCCAGTATCGCCAAGATCCTGCACTTCAACTCCAGCAAGGTGTCAAACCCACAGGACGTGGTGACGAATTG
>JAOCNA010000029.1:612221-626344 GCA_026546675.1 Papilio helenus | reverse complement strand
CAAATGTCGATGACATATCGCCAGAAGAGAGGCAGAGGCAGGAAGAGGCTCCCCGGAATCCTAAGAAGAGGATGGCAAGTAAACAGATCTCACAACTAGTTTCTTAGATATTGCAAATTATCAAAAATCTCAATGTTTGTTAGAATTTTGCTATTATAATTGTAAGGAAGACATACTTTATAACTTGATCGTTATCTTGTAGATAAGATAACGGGCTTTTTCATCATCTTCTGACGATATTTATGAAATAAAGATTAATTGTAATAATCAATGCCTATACTAATTAAGAATTACATCGCAAAGTAGATACCATTAGTTGTTAAAATTCAACTAACAATAGTCAGTTGATGTTAGCTTTATGTTAAACTAGCTATTGCCCGCGACTTCGTCCACGCAATATTAAGATAAAAAAAGTAGCCTATAATATGCCCGTCTATTTCAGCTACCCTTCAGTGAATGTCCGGTCGAAATCGGTCCAGCCGTTTCGGAGATTACCCGGAAGAAACGCGGCTTCCGGACAGACAGACAGACAAAAAAAATTAAATGCGATTTTCATTATCAACAACGCAAATACATCATCTTCCCGAAATCTGGATTTTTTCTTTTGATATTACAAACAGACACTGCAATTTTATTATATGTATAGATAGATTGAGTTGAGTAGCCATCACTGTTCTTAGATAATAGATCGCGCTTAGAGAATGAGTTCGCCGAAACGGATGCCGCGTGTAATTTCTCATTTTCGCACCGGTAGATTCCGGAGCACACATTAAGTTTTTGTTCCGGACACCGTACCTTATTCCGGTTAATTTTCCGAATTCAATTTAGTGACCCGTTAATTTAAAGGGTGTTTCCCGAATACTTTGTTTAATTGACACTCGAGGCCACGACTTCGCTTACCGGAAACTATAAATTATTCATCCAGCCTGCCGGCGCGCCTCGCCGCCGCCGCCGTCGCCGCCTTCGCGCCGATCTGATGTGTCGCTAGACGCTGTCGAACTCGATCAATCCGTAACTAGTACATTAGTCGGCTTATTAACAATGTACCGTCAAGAAATACAATATCTCAGTATTTGGGTAATTAATTACTCAGGGTCGTTATAATGACACGAGGCGGATGTGTTGTGTAGTTGTGGGGCTGAAATTGTTGGGATAATGCCGCTTTTAGTTATTAAGGCTGTTAAGTGATACTGCTTTGATGGAACCTGTTTGTCCTGAGAGGTTTGTCTATTCTTCTGGATTGTGAGTGAGTAATTAATGCTTCGTCTTGTACAATGAATAATTTTAATAAGTTTAACACCTGTCTCTTAATAACCTTTTTATACGGATAATAAATTAAAAATCCATTGCTAACGAGTTGATGCAATGATAACAAGCTTTAGTGACATTTTTTTGCGTCAGATTTTTATTAAGAAATTATTTTACGATGTTAAAACCAGTTTGCTCATAATGTAAAGGCAGAGGTAGTCAACTTATATGTTGTTCACTTTTGTAATATTTTTGATAAGACCACCCTAGTATAGTAACTTTAGTTTCTACTCTTGTAGACTGCTGTCCTTGGTTTAAGTCAAACACAACTGCAGAATGACGGCAATGTAAACCGCAAACTGTATTGTAAATGAACTTAAGAAAAAAAAAACGTTCTCCGTAACGAAATTAAATGCAATATTTTAAGCCAGCGACATCCGTAAGGTTCCATATTTTAAACATTTTCTTTTAAAGACATTAGGGACTTCATCTTTCATAAAAACGTCAATTCGTCTCGCTGCCCCGAATTCTGGGCGTAATAGGGCGAAATTATTACGCGTGACCAATGCATTATCGCTCGACCACACCGCTTCTAATAGCTACGCATTCGGTTTTGCCTTTTACTCTTTGTCTATTTTTAATTTCGAAATGGACATCTGTAATGACTTTATCTTAATAGTTTTAAATGCCTCATCAGGTTTTTATGTCTGCCTTTTGAAGTATTTGCCGCTTTTGTTTTGTTTTTTCTTGGAATGACTAGTTACTTGTTTTTAACATTACAATGTTTGATAATCATCGTGTAATAAAATGTTCCTCTTTTCTTGATTTTACTTCAGAATACTCGCAGGTACTTAATTTATGTATTGTTTTTACGCATATTGCTTCTTACTTAGTATCGTATCGAAGGAAAGTTTTGCGGACACCTTCGCTTCACCATAAACGGTCTTTCTTCCAGTACAATATAATGAATTTATGATGCCGATGACTTGATGTATGAGGCATGATTATGGAGTTTTTGTACATTGTTTGATTACCCTTTCTCGGAACACTGAAGAACACAATTTTGGGACTGACGCGTGAGATTTTTCGAAGAAAAGGTTTATTTTAGTTTATAAATGTACATACCAGGCGTAATTACTACACAGTTCTCTAGTATAAGGTCTTTAAGAATGGTAATTGCTAGTAATAAAAATACCGCAATCGCGAAATGTATACTACTTCTTACTAATATTATAAATGCGATAGTCTAAATAGATTTATGTTAGAAGGTATATTCGGAATGGTTTAACGCGTGTCGATGAATTATGTCACAAATGTAGAACAGATTTTGAAATATCACAGGCTACTTATTAATTTCTTTTAAGTCTGCGGAGTCGCAGGTAAACGTTCGTACAAAATATGTTTTATCCTAAGTGTATTAGGTTTAAAAGACAAAGGCAAACGACTGCGAAGTAAAAATTTCAATGATAATTCTAAAGTTCATACGGTCCGTGAGTCACGTAAGACGCCACTAAATATGTATGAGTGCATTAAAATAATACAAGGGTGGTATCGCAGGTGAGATATGGGTTAGTCGAGCTATTTGAATATACACACTGACCTTCCGTTTGTCTGGCTCTTGGTCTATTTGCATATGACACACGAATAGTGCAGGAATATTTCGGTAAGCGCCGCAAGTGGATATTTTTATGGACTCATATTTTTAATATTTATTTGTTTCTAGAAAGTGAACTTTCTTATATTTGTTAAGACGTTTATTATTTTAAACTAGCTTTCGCCCGCGAATCCATTCGCATGGAATTAAAAATAAAAACGTAAGTACCATAGCCTATCTGTTCTTCCAGACTATCCTCTACATCTATACAAAATTTCATCACCCATCCATCTAAACTTTCGCATTTTTTATGTTAGAGAGATTAAAAAAAAAACAGGTTAGAACTTTAATTTTGTTTTAGGTTTTGAATTTTAAAATAAACAAAGAAAGTGTTGAAATAAATTGGAAGGCGATTCCAGGAATGAGGAGAAATTTATCACATGTGTTCAGAACGGCCAGTAAATTGCCAAACGATATAAAATCAATGATGTAGAACACTGGAAGGTATCAAAAAAGGAAAATTTTAATTTCCAAGAAACTAGCGCTGGCAGATCAGATCCAGAGCTGTTTTTAATTAAAACTGACTTAAGTAATACAAACTATATTTATTCTTATTGATTTCAAATAAATCTATTTTTACTAGTATCTAACAGAAATGGACGAAGGCAACATTGACGGAATAAGGGTATTTCTCGTTTCTTGAATTAATTTTTTTTAAGGTTATGTCGGCATCAAACTCGGAATCTACTTTTTATTCATCGAGGATCGTAACTTATACGATCGATCATTCGGCGCGTCCATTAAAAGAACTTGAAGCACTTACTTTTAAAACAAAATCGGTTTATCCCGAACGCGGCTTGTTAATTAAAAACGTCAATCAGCAGCGAGTAACACTCCATTTAGCTCAGTTAATGGCATTCACTAAAATACAAGACACCTCGTAGATCAAATGAGGTGAAAATTATCATTCACAACAGTCAGAATAAAACATGCTTATACTGTTGCATTTATCGAAATCACATCTATTCTTGAAAACAAAGTTAACAAAACAAGCATTGGTAATTATAATTTCAGCAACCGATCTTACAAAACATTTATAACCAATATGTAACAAATTCATTTGTAAATTTTCTGTTATAATCCAAGTACTTGGAAGAGCTAAAATGTTTACTACATTTTGTAAATACATCAATGTCAAAAACTATACAATTTAAATGCCATTGTACGGAGATACGTTGTCATCGCCTACCGTGTCTAATCGCTTCGCTCGTATCGAGAACTGAAGCTTAACGATGGAAACAAATAAATCGTCAAATTAAATCTCTTTAAATCTAGACGAAGAGAAAACTGGCGTTAATGAGACAAAAGCTTTATTGGCCTTTTTAAAAGTTATCGTTATTGCATCACCTGCTATAGAATAGAAATCATTTAAGTTTTATTTTTATGCTGAAACCAAATTAACGCCTTTCACATTAGCGATTTAACAGCCTTCTTCCATAAATAATTCATAGAACTAATTTATTTTTTTATGATATTTAAAATAGATAAGAATCAAATTAAAGAATACAAGTACGTGTTTAAGAATCCATTCATAAAACCCGCAACGAGTACCGAGAAGGATATAAAAAGCTAAATACTTAATCACATACAAGAAAAGCAATCTAATACTAAGCAAACTAATCTCGGAGAACTATTATTTAGATAATGGCTCCCGTACAGCCTTCAGAAAAACAAATAGACCGACATTTAACGAAGGCTCCGTGAAATAAGAAAAAATAGTTGTTAATGCCGCGAATAAAGATTGATGAAGAATCAATCGCAACGTGTCCCACAAATACAGCCAACGTCCGAACAATCAATTTTAATCTGGGAACAGCGCACGTGCTTTCGACCATCTCACTCGCACTTGGAACAAAGTTGTTGAGGGGGAAGAAGATAGTGATGCTAATAATGCTTGTATACGTTTTGATATAGGTGCCATTACCGCGATGACGCCAGTCTACTTTCGGAATTAAAGTCGGCTAAAGAAGATTGAGCGGGGCTTCTTATCTGCCAAGACAATGATTTCAGCAAAAACTCCGATACGTGCGTTTAAGCAAATAATGATTAAGTGAATTACTTTAAATTTTTTATAAGACCGTAGTTTAATATTGTTGTATAACGTAATTTACATTATTTAAAAATACTAATGAATTTGTGGCAATAAATGAGGATGTTTTTTTTCAAAGAGATTTGTACCACCCTTGCAAGATAGCTTCGAATATCAATAAACAAATAACTAGAATGGTGCACTGACTCAATTGCTTCATTTTAAATGTACAGTTTGCGTAATAAAATTAATACCAATTTTACTACCAACATTACAGTAGTTCAACAAGACGTCTAACAGCAACATATCTTATACCAATAGGATAAGCGTTCGAGAATAAGCGGCGATTTTACTGCAGAGAAATATAAATTACATTGCCTATAAATCTCTGTGGATTAAAATCGATTTGTAGTTTGGAACCAGTTTACATGCAGTATTTGCTCATAGTATTGATGTGCCAAGCGCTATGATGGATGGCACACAAAAGCTCACTAAAGCGTTATTATTGCTTATTATAAACGAATCATAATTCAACTTTAAATCCAGCACAATAAAGAGCATTTTCGATTACAACAGAAGTATAATTCTATATGCAAATGACGTTAATGTTTTTAATTATCGGTACAAAATATTAATTATCCTATTTATTGAAATTTGTTGTCTAGGGAGCAGTATAAGATACTCTGTACAAATAATGCAGAATTTTGAAAATAATGCGCACATGAGTTCGAGGCATGTATATGAAGTGAGCTTTTTCCTTGCAGCATTTTTTATTATTATATACTCGTATATTAAAATAACAGGGGCTGCAAACCAACATTAGAATAAATAAAATGCTTTTATTCTTTGATCTATTACAGAGAATATAAAAGTATGAATGGTTTAAAAATTAATACTAGAACACATGCCAGCGGTTCAATCTCGTGAATAACGAAAGACAATTTGCATAAACACAAAGAAATATAAAATGTCATTACCTATTCTGCGGATAATAATACATTTTCAGTTCTGTAAATAACAAATACCAGACAGCCGTCCGCAACCGTTCCGTTATTGCAAGTCTCTAATCAAACAGTTTAAAAATTCCTATAAATAATTTAGTACACGGCGCCATACAAATTAAATGCCTCGGGCTATTCTAGCTTACCGACGGCACCAGACTGTTTTAACACCGGGTTTGTTCGCGGACTCCTGAGAACGACCAGATGTTTCTAGTGTGGTATTTGGTACGAGGATTCAATAATAAGGTTTTGGATAAGACAATTAATTTATTATCGAGTCTCTGAAGACGTTACTTCAAGACCTAATGCAGGACCTAATGCATGCGCTTTAAAAATATGTGATTTTTTGGGTGTAAAATCAACTACAAATCTGTTCGTTTACTTTGTACTTATGCTTGTATCGTAGTGTTTAGTATTTACATTTAATTGTATGAGTCGTAAACATTTGGCTGTGCAATGCTATTCGCGTTTTATATTCCCTGAATATGGTTATCGTATCCATTTCATTACGGGAAGCCATCGTCTTCGGACGTTATTAGCCAGCGCCCGACTGCGGTGTTTTTCTAGGGGGCTGCAGCGCCCTATGCCATAAAAAATTCACTCTCACTGTAGCCAATAGTACCTTTCGCATTGGTTTTTCTTTGGGGAAATTGTAAAAGTTTCCGATCGACTTTTGAATTATTAATGATGTTTTAGTTTTGTTTCATTTTTACTGTTTTGATGATAAACGTTGCTTTTAAACTTTAGTTTACGTGATTGTTATCTGCAATTTTTGTTATTTCATTTTAAATTTTTTTTTCACTTTGTTGTCTACAGTTTCAAGTGTTAAGAGTACAGTAAGGATAGACATTTGAATCTCGTAGTAAAATATTCTGGAACTTTTTGAAAGTTTCTAAATCATGTAGTTTTTGTACAAATTTTGTTTACACGTTAAGCGCATTTACTATGGAAATATCTTTCCGATAGTATGTAGTAGAGTTTTAACATTTTATTAATTCAAACAAATAGAAAGCAGCTACGACAAATGTAAGCTACATCGATGTCCAACATTTCTTTTGCCTTACACATGCGTTTGTTTACAAGATATGTACTTGGCATAGATACATATGTAAGCGAACAGCTACATGCCTTAGGTGCATCTGATTAAAAACTACAAGTCTTTGTATGCTCATCCGGCCTCGGTCATGTAAAACAATGCATTGTGATATTTCGATTGTTTTTGTCTTTTTCATCTTCTGTTGCAATCTCATCCATAATGTTATTGATATGATTGTTTAATCAACTATGTGTGGACTCTTGGGCCCTTAGGAAATTTTGTGTAAGACAGAATCTCTGGCATTTTAGCTACTTAATGCTTTCTACTGCAACTTGTTAAAATGGTTAAATGTGTCACTCAGTTAGTTAACCATAATACGAAGAATATCCTAAATTAGTCGTGCGTAGAAGGTATGCTGATAACTCCCCTTGCTAGCCACACCGACAGTGTCTAGCTTGTCTTGAACCGTCAATGAAAGAAAAAGTCATGAGGCCATCGGCAAAGATCCACAAGAGTAATATAATGTATTACGTGCTTTAAGATTACTTATCTGTCGATCATATCACATCTGTACCAGCATTCTTATCATACCATAGCAAAACAACAACAACAAAAGGAGATGAAAAAGCATACACAGTGACAGAGCGGACACAAACGAAGCGTATCGCACCACAGCAAATTGAATAGCCAAAGCCCCGCCTCTTACCTGTAGCTCGTTATACCTGAATATTGAATAGTCTAGAGTATGGACGACCACACCGTGGATAATCTATGCGTCCGAAAACCAATTTGGTAATAACAAAAGACGGTGTTTTTGTCTATTCTCCATTATTAATCTTTGATTGATTTTTATGAAACCTTTTATATTAACAAGTCATTTAAATACAATAATCTTTGGTGTTAAGGCCTTATAACTACTCGTATATGTTCACTTCTTTAATGTTAACTTTTCATTTGCACGAACGACTAAAGTAGATACAAGGAATCTTCACAACGAATGCAATTTGAATTAACGTTTATGCAGCGTAAATTAATTTGTAAATAAGAGTTCATTAAAGCTAGCTACTTTGTTAATTTGAAAAAAGCTAATTCTCTAAAATGTTCCGTTTCAATTATTCCAATCCCTACTTCGAAAGGCAAATATTTTATCAGGCGTTAAAACGAAAACAATAATCGTTTGTAACCAGACAACAAGTTTTCGGGTCCGTGATTTGCATTCGAAATTGTCTCTAGTATTTCACGAGGCGGAACAAATTGCTTTTAATTCTGTAACTAGATAAGCTGTGTGATTTAGGAACGTTAATTACAACGATTAGAACGCTATATTACGTTACAACTGTTGTTCACGCGAGCGCAATTAAAATGATACTGTTCCGAGCGTTACGTCGCCGTAGCACTTGTCGCTGTAATACGAGCAGTTTAATTATCTGTTGACAGTTAATTCGCTTGATAGATTAAATTGATTTTAAATAGTTAATAGTACTAAGAATATAGTAGTAGGCGTAAAGTTTTTGCGAACGAATGTAGAGGCGCATGCAAACGCATACACAAAAAAATTGTGTTGTGTTTTGAAGTTTAATGTTCTATCTCTAGTCGTATATTTTTATAAATATCTAAGTACAGTTATTTCATTTTAATATGGAAATATCCGTCCAGAATAAGGCCGCCGTGGTATTGCATCAGAGTAACCAGATAAAACCGCATCCTGTTTTGTCGCGACACGCGCCGAGATTAATCTCCACGACGTAATCCCTTTGGCAGCTACTAAGCAGTAGTTACGCATTGAATACAATTCCAAGTAGGTGGCACGCCCTGTGAAGTACACTAAGTACGCTTGATTAAGTTATTAAGATAGCTTAAATGTCTTCATTCTAAGAAGTTTTACTAAACCGTTGGGGATGTTAAAATTCTCTGAATTTCTACATTACAGAGGCATTTGTACGGCTTTAGGAAGATATTTTATTTATTTAATTTTAGTCATAGACCTAAACTTTTCTAGTCCAACTACAAATCATTAAGTTTTGATCGACGAAAGGTAAATTGCATGATTTTCTATATAATTCATTTCATATTCCACCCTGTTAATTGGTTCAAATATTATTGGCCCACATTGTGTTAAACTTGGTATAATTGACCATAATTTATTAAAGGAATTTTCGCGTAGTTAAGATTTCTCATGACTTCAAGCCCTCGCACACACTTGACTAATCTATCGCATAACTGTTTAGTCGCGCTTTGATTACTATAAGCATATATGGAGGTGCGAACACTTCTCGATTTGTAGTTGTGCAATAAAACAGTTGAATTGGCTTAGAAACAATCGACAATCGCACAACAGTTGTGGGATAGTTTAATAAAAGATGTGCGTCCGCTCTAATGACATCAACGTGATATGTTGTCATAATTTTAACGGAATTCCAACATTGCATTTGGTTTTTCAATACGAATATTTATAACTCGGTCTTTCATGACTTGAACATCGTTTACAAGATTTTGGCAAAGAGTAGTAAAAGCGATATCGCAGTTATCTACGCAATAAAAGTTTATACGTATTCATTGCCCATAAAAATGTTTCCTTGATAACATGAAGATGTAATCTAACCACCGATCCGTTGTAAAATTTACGTCATAACAATTAATCTTAAAATGTTACCATAATTGTTGTAGAATTAAACTGTCAACTGTTATTCTACAATCTAAAACTTTGAATATAGAGGAACGGACTAGGTAGAGTCGATATTGTGGTAAATAAATTCTTCCGCTTTTGTTTTCATACATCATAGAGCAAATCTAGAACTAACAGTTCGTTTTTATTTGAATTAGGTATGACAGGTTCTGTATCTTAAAAGTCAAAGGTCTGAAACGTTGTAGCAATTTGTAATATTATAACATAAATTTTATAATTAAGGAGCTTGTAGTTAGCAGAATTTAGTGCGTCCGCTTGTTCATTATTATTCGTATCATATTTTGTTGAACAATATTACAAGATATAAATTACTTCATTTATTAGTAGAATTAATATTAATAACTTGAATTCTTACGAAACATGAAAATCATAGTACTTAAATTAATATCTTTTGTTAGAATTCGCTGTTTTTAAAATAAATTATTACTAATATTTCTAGCACCATTCCAACTAAGCTCTAGGTTCATGCTAGGAAATACTTTACGACAATAGTCGAATGCCGGGTTTCGAACCCTCGACCACGTGATCGGAAATCCGTACCTCTAACTATTAGGCTATTGGCGCTTTATTAGCTATTCAAAATAAAATTAAAAAGATTTGGATGCTCAGATTTCACTTTTTTTTTAAAACTTTATGAAATTTTAATTACAGCAAAAGCAAAAGTAATATTGTAAAGCATACGTTCATTCATTTAATTTGTGACTAGATGGGATCCTAAATCATCAGCTATACTTTTAAAAATTCAGTATGGTTTCCTTAACAAAATTAGCTCTCCAACAAGCAAGTGTAAACAACGATATAACGTTGACATTGTAGTGAACCTGTAAGTCAAAGCAATAAACATTGGCGATTGTAAAACGCCGCTTTTAATGCCAAACAAATCACATTTACGACGGCCAAGTGACAAGACGGGGGCGAGAATGTTGCACTTTGTAGTTCACTGATCTTGTTGCATTGTGTTTCTCAGTAAACATATAAACAAAAAATAATAAGGACAGATTTCACCAGGTACAATACAAGTTAAAAAAGTCAAAAATCGCATAATTTTAGATTTCAGTTCCATTATTAATAATGTAACAGCCATAAGAATTTTGAAGCAAACAGAATATCGCTGACTTAAGATATATGAATGTTATCGAATCGTCTCTCGATAAAATCATTTGAAATTTCAATCAGTGACGTGAGATAATAAAAGTTACTGGAGTAAAGTCACGAAATTACTGTAATTTAGTTCGTTAAAGCAATATCATCGGTAGGGGACATACAATAGCAGGACCAACGTGGGCCGTGTTGCATTAAAGAAGACATATTCGTTTAAGTATTTTACGAGAAGGCATGTTCTGTGGGCGTGGGCAGCGATACTGGTAGTGTGGTGCAAGTAAATATTGCAAATTTGAGCATTTAGACTGTTCATAGACAGGTCATATACAAGAAAGGTAAAGGAATCAAAGAACATCGGAATGCGTAATGAGACTCGGCGCTGAATCCAACTGAAGGAACTCTTTGCATGTTCGAAACTAGTGAGTGCTAACACTGGATCTTATGACTGTTTTAACAGTTTAAAGAACGCAACTGACTTAGAGCGTGCACATCTGAAACTAAACTATTGCACAACTGCTTAGTCTCGCTTTGATTCCTATGCTTATAAGGAGGTGCGCACACTACTCAAATTTTAGTTGTGCAACTAAATAGTTGAATAGACAGTTAGCTTAGCTTTAATTAGAACATATTGTTTAAAATCGCTGTAACTTATCACTTACTTCTTGATCCAGTTACGTTTGTGCTCAGATTAAGTTGTTCTGATTCGAATCGTTTCTTTGCGATCAGATTTTAGCTCCTATAATACAAGGTTGGCGAACGCGGAGAAACTTGTACCGTGTTCAATTATCTTTAGAAATATCTCTTATAAAATATGAAGTAGACCAGAAATTTTAATGTAAAATAATATTCACAAGACATTGTGCTGTTGAGTTTTAGATACTGTACTATTCATGCTAATTATTTAGTAGTTTGCTAACTTTATATCAATTCTATCAGCCGTCATATTTGAATCCACTCCCTTCTTAAGCATATCCTCTTTCGCACAATCCATCCATACTTTCTTCGGCCTTCCTCTACCCTTATAGCCATCCACATTCAATCTTAACACTTTCTGGTTAAGAGGAGGGAACGCATGTTGAGGGAAAAGTCACCTCTGTGCTTCACCTCCTCCGTCGATCAAAAGTAGGTAATACATCTTCGATGACTGATATCCATGGACAGCAGTCGCATCGGTTTGGATAATCCAGGTGGGGACTTGTTCATTTACCACTTTGTAATATTAAAAGTAAACTAAAAACAGACCTTAAATAGCAATATTCACACATAAGCTTATAAATATACTAACGTATGCTCCTATTCGTTAATTAGATATTCCGAAGTTTACGTTGTTTGTATTAAGTGAATCTGAAATTAATTAAAACTGTCACAAACTTACCTACACGTAGCTAACTTCGTCTAATATTCATCTCATTCATACGTAGATAGGTTTCAAATTAACATATGTCTTCCAGAAATAAGGAATATAATAGAAGTAACAAGTATCTAGGTTAATTAAAATGGAACTTACAACATGAGATAATAAACTTACAATTTCACTCACTAACAAAATTCTTTACGTTTCCTTTTACAAAGTTCTAAGGGATTATCACGAATATCTGACAACATTTTCATAACGTTATCAACATTTGTATTAGATTTTTGCAACGCCTCAATCATGCGTAAAGAGCACAGACAAATCTCATTAAAAATCATAAAATGTCACGTAAACATTCACGATAGACCCTCTGGTCTAGATTTGAGAATGATGATAGTAATATTTAGCCCTCTGTCCCACTCGGGGACATAGTATATTAAGTCATATTTCCCATATCAAAAATTAAATTGTCACTTGAATGTAGTACGTTAATAACTTACTTCGCGCGCGATCTAAGTTAGTAATTCAAGTAGCAATTATGTTCACAGCTCGAGCTGTGAGAACTTGTTAGTTCGCGTTATTACAATTATGATCTTGCGAAGGAATAGTTGAACAATGTCAATAAAGTTATTTTGTTATAAACTATAGGAATATTTTCTGAAATAACTATAATAATGTTGTAATTAAAAAATAATGAATAGTTCGTTCTGGATTATTCAAAAACTGATAATCCGTTTACAAAATTATCTTAAATATTCTTAACTAGCTGTCGCCTGCGGCACGTCTACGTGACATTAATAAAAAATATTGCCTATGTTGTTCAGCAATAACGTAGTTTTTTATTAGTAAACGAATTATTGAAATCAGCCCGCTTGTTTTCAAGTTATTTCAATACATACGAAAATACAAATCTTTCCTCTTTATAATGTTAGTATAGAAGTATAGGTAAGAAGTTTTTCTGCGAGTAACCTTGGATGTATTTGAACCCTAGAGGCAGAAGGGTGATGTGTTTCTAGAGTATTTAAATATGAACACTGTATTTTGAATGATGTGTCTTTTTACACATATTTGTCAATCTATATCTATACAATATTATAAAGAGGAAAGATTTGTATTTTTGTATGTATTGAAATAACTCAAAAACTACTGGACCGATTTTTAAAAATTCTTTCATCATTAGAAAGGTAATTTATCTCTAAGTAACATAGGCTATATTTTAATTTCACGCGGGCGAAGTCGTGAGCAACAGCTAGTATGTAAAGTAAATTAATAAAGAAATTGATAATTCCATTTTGTAAAAGTCCTGAATATCACAGAGTAAGTTAACTCCTTTGATATGCGGAATTGTGTTCCTTTTAAATAAAATATGATAGTTAGCTTTGAAACAGCGAGTAACTCTACAAGTAAAGTGGACGACAAAAAAGATCTTGACCTATTCAACGTTATTTAATAGTTTTATTTCATAAGAACAAAGTGCCACTCAACGTGAACTACTATTGTTATAAAAAAATTCACATTATTTTGGTCGTATAATTTTAACAAAATTATTAGATTTTGTTTTAGTCTTTAAGGAGTCATTGAAAAAAGGTATTCATTTCATCATCATCATCAGCTCACTATACGTCCCCACTGAGAGGCTTAAAGCCTACTACAAATTAAGTAGACTAGGCCTTAGTCAACCACTTGAAAAAAACCTTTGAAAGATATTAATTCAGAAATCTACGTTTTAAGTTTTTAGTTCATGACACATACAAGAAATTACAAGCATTACATATTAAGATTTGAAAATTGGATGAAAAGTGGATTTGACGGCGGAGGAGACTCATAGGAAGGGGTTATATCCTGTTTATGTGCTCCTCCTCCTTCGATTAAGGGTAGGTAGGCCTTATAATACAAATTAAAAAAAAACAGTTAGAGTAAGGTTAGATTTTATGGCAAAATATGTTTGATATATTTAAATGAAACAAATATGCTGGCAATGAACCAAAAATTTATTTTTCGACATTGCCTTGTT
>JAOCNA010000029.1:511370-522580 GCA_026546675.1 Papilio helenus | reverse complement strand
ATCAGCTGTCTTGGAAGAGATTCCTATACCTACAATATTTCATATCTAGAATCTTTTTGTCGTCAATGTGCGTTTTGTATTGTTTTATCCATAAAATGGAATGTAAAAACATTGTTTATAACGAAGACAAACACTTAAAAACATCTCGCACTGTGCTAACGAAATTGCAGAACGATTCAATGCCCATTGTATACAAAATAAACCTATACTTTGGCAATCGTAAAACTGAGTCGCTTTGTGACTCCTTACAATGTGTCCTGTGACTTCTTCTCCTAAATGTTCCTCCTACAATTTTTTATTCTTTGATTTCACTGTTATTTTACAATTGCAATTTCAAATGAGTTAATTGTAGAGGAACGAATAATGCATGAAACAAAAGAACATCATTCGCATAATTTGCATTTGTTTTTGCATAAAATCTAAGCGTAAAACAACTTTCTGCTGACCATCTTCTGCAATTAATTCGTACTACCATATTTTCTACTAAAATTGAAGTTTTTACAACGTAATTATAAATAACTCATTTATACAGATATGTTCATCATGCTGAATGTTTTAATTAAATTCAAAATTAAATCATAATTGTTCCTAATACACTTCTAAGTTAATTCTATCTATTAACAACCACATGTGGTAGGACTATAATTTATTCCTGCATTGAGTAACCTTTCAATTAGCCATGTTATACAACTGATAGTGCCACACTTAGTTTAATATTTTCGCTAACTATTCATACGCACACGACGTTCCGCGAAATGCATCTCTTCCTCGTCGTAAATCAGTTTAACGTCTCTCTCCGAGTGCTACCAAGAACTGTCGGCCAATGTTCCGTGGCACTAATGTTAAAAACTGGAATGGATATTTACGATCCGCGTCTTGGTAATCTATTTTCTACCGATGTTACCATCAAGTGCCTGTCAGAAATGGTGTCTTTATTATATTCAGTGATTCATTTACTACTTTTCTGGACTAGTCCAATAACATCAGCTTAAAAATTAACTTGGGTTATTTAGCGAGAATAGACAAGGTTATAGTCATCGCCTAAATCGCATCTAATTTAATCTGCAATCTGTGTGTTTTTTCTATTTAATAAGACAGTTTTGTTTTATTTTTACCCCAATTCGAATAACTAGATTAGTCACTTTCGTGGCAGGCCACTTCAAACAGACCAAATTAAAAAAGTGTCATCAGAAACGTCGCCCTCCAACATTAATTTCGACCAACAACAAGAAGAGAAAAAGAAAAGGAAAATTCTTAATAAACTTGTCACGCGAGAGGGCGTAAGTTAATTTCCTGTAGCGTCCAGTCTATGAATTATGCTTGAGCTCCTCAAAAGGCGCTAAGCGAAGCTATATTATTATTGGCAACTTTTTATGGATGACTGAACTAGCAATTACCGACATGCTTTATAAATTGGACTCGCGTGAATCAATAACAAAAAACTATCGCTTTAAACGATCGTCACTTTTACTTTAAAAATTCTCCGTGATTATAAACTCGATAACTACATGGCCCGTAGTGTTGCAAATAACATCGACTTGATTGTATTCATTCTAAAAGATTGCTTGGTTATTTACAAAACATTGATACTTCGCTAGCTTTCTGTAGTGTAGCACAAGCCTAAAGGAAGAATTAGCGTTTTATTGGTGACCACGGTTCCGTTTCTTGTCGGGGATGTTTACAGTGGAGGGAAGGGGAGGGGCCGAATGAGGGTTAAAAACTTCGTCCAGTTAATGTGATTTGAAAGGCGGAATAGGAAACGAGATTTCCTTCGCTTAAGCGACTTAAATCTTTTTGTTACGAAAAATAAATATAGCCTCTGCAAAACAAGAGGACAATCCTTTCTTAATAATTTTGATATCAACTGAAAATTATTTTGTGTCCACACAATCTGTTTAAAACTCTATTGAGTCGATAAAGATATAAGATCTGTTATGGCAATTTGGTAAAGTAAATATAAATTAAAGGGAATCTGATCGTGCGTGGGTCAGAGCGATATCACATAAAGTGTATTTTTCACGTCATTAGATACGTGTATGATGTCATACTTATATGCCTAATATGTTCTAGATCCCAATGGAATAGACTGCGACTACTAACGACATCCAATTTCTGCTATATTTGAGCTTCTTACCTTTAATTGTGAAATTAATATTGAATTCTGTTTTTACATATTTATGAAGTTTATTTCCTAAACTATTTTAATAACAAAACATAGTAGAACTTAACCTATTCAACATTTGCACGACATTAAAATATCTATCAACAGAACATATTCTATGTTTATGTATTTGTACATCTATACAATATCATTAATTAAACCACAAGTCGTAATTACATTGACTTGATCACTGTATTGAGAAGTGAACAGCGTGCGGTTTGTAAACCGGAGAAAACTCGTCAGCATATATGAAATTGTAAATATCAAAGCACTTCGGCTTAGCAATCACTCGCCCATTCATGTAACAAATTATAGACTGCGGGAACCCTTACGTTGATGATTAAAGGATTCCTCGCTCAGAAGATATGCATTTTAGGGACGGAATTGTATATGAATTGATAATTATACATCCTCCTTTTTACTGAAGTATTTGAAATGCTCAATTGCTTGTCTTATTGTATGGGAACAAACAACTCATCAAGTAGAATTCTTAAGTCTTTTTACAAAAAACGGTGTAAACACAAACTGCAATAGCGTGTTCTACAACGCTCTCTTATACAGATCTTTAATATTCCACTTGTCGATTCTGAAATCATAATTTTCTTTGACAATTCTTCAAATGTTTTTATGATAGTTCCAAATACTTATTGTATAACAATAAAATTTTATAATCAAATATTTTCAACAACGCTGTTGAACACCGGCCATCGGTATTGTATGTCCTTGCAAAATGGCCGATGTAAAATATTTTACGCGCGCATAAACTACTTCTGCCCGCGGCCGCCATCTTTTATTCAAAATTGTAAACATTCGACATAAATTAGCCGTGTTTATGTGGCGTTTATGAAGTTATTAAGCGATTGCGAACTTAATCTTACACTGAAGGGTAAATGATACTTGGTTATCGTGTTTATTATAATGCTCTACAAGAAAACGATAAATGTCGTTTGCGCGAAGAAAACGAATTTCAAAAATGTTTTCTGCGTTCTTTATTTAAATGTAGGATCTTTTTTATTTAGGGTATCTTCTGTCATTCACTTTAAATGTAATTGGTGCAAACTTTGATGTTCAATTAGTTTCATTCTGGTTAAATAAATATTTAATGTCACCAACGTTAGGAAGCTTCAATTTATACCTTTCGAATTGGTTTCTAAATCTGAAACATGTCATCTATATTTCCGTAATCAAAAGGGATAAACTCTGAAATATCCACCGTTTGCGTTCTGAACGCGAGAGCGGCCGGAGCCGGACGCAAACACAAGTTGAAATGACATCATTTCCGCCTCGCATCGACAGTAAACAATATTTATTGGGTCCTTCTGACGTTTAGTTTGTGATCGTACACACTACGTGAATAGCAATAAGGCAAATATTGATCTATACGCTTTAAATATGCATCTTCTCTGCAATACTAATGAGTTTGTTCGCACACAATCGATTGGTTAACAATACTTCAACAATCAAGTATTGGAAAATATTATCGACATAAATAACTATTTATATTCAAGTCCTTTACAATAGTACCTCGAATTACGTGAAGACGAATTACACTTATAAAAATGTACAATCACCGACAGAATACAAAACGGTACATGAAAATGTATTCTGGAATAGACACCTAACCAAAAATTACTATATAAGTCGTCACTCTCTGTACGGTGACCACATTCGATGCTACAAAGCTTCTGATGCATGAAATGACATCTAATTAACGAGCAGATCATTAGGTGCTATCGATATGACGTATCACTCCACACACGGCGCGTGCATCCGAAACGGCGCGAAGTGTTTTCGCTGCGGACCATTGGTCGTCTAAAACGGACTCCGTAATGAGAATGCTAATTGTTTCCTCTCTAAATTTTTCATAGGAATATTAAAAGGTTTGTTTAGTGAGCATCAAATTGGTGACTCAGTATCTGATTTCGTTGTGAATGCATTGTTTATTGTCTAATTGCTGCGCTGTGATATGAATGTAATTAACAACGGTACGGTTTTTAGCACTTGTGTTTCGGAATGTACCTATAATAAGCCTAATTTATAGTGAAGGGAAGCAACAATTGCTCTATATTATACTTTTTCTGGGAGAAACAAAACACTGCCTGAATCATAAATTATATGCAGTCTTATCACGACAAGATGATTGATGTGACATTATCTATTAAAAAACTAGAGTTCACCTTTGTATTAGTTACCAATTGCCGTTTCATAACAGTGTAATACCACTCTTAGTGAAGTCGCACTAGTCTGGATATGGAATCCAATTCTCTAGTCACAATCGGAGCGTAGCTAATCACAGTCTAGAGACAGTGGGCAGTTCGATTGATTATTGATTTGTTCCAGCTTGCCAATCACCGAGATTGAGACGACAGTAGGACACGTATAAATCGTGTCTAGTTATAGATTGTCTAACGAGGTGTTAGACAATCTATAACTAGACGAAGTGAATACCAGCTATGTGCATAAATTACGAAATACGCTAAAACTGCAGGAGTGGTTTCTATTAATGTTTTCAATGAACTAGGATTAAAAGGTTAAAAATACCTTTTTTATGTTCTTTAAATTATGGAAACATTGTTCTACTGTATGAATGGATTCGTCTTCGAACATGATAATTGTTTCTCTATCTTCATTTCTCAAATGTTATCAATTCGTTCTATTCTAGCAAATAGCCAATACAATCTTCCAATTCCGTAGAATGTATCTGAGATAGTTTGGTTGGAACAAGATACCGATAGCTCAATACCTGACATCGCTGTAATCCGACATTCGGCCAGTAGGGAATGCTACACGGACAAGCTGCAAACTAGACGTGCCGACTGCAAGGCTTGTGGCCTGAAGGCATAAAATGCTGCTGTGGATTGTCGCCAAAACAATTTTTATATGATAGCTTCTTTGAACTTTGAAACATAGTGACTACTTTAATATTGAAGACAGTCAAAATATTCTTTAATGTTTTCAAATTAAATGTATCGATAGAAGATTGTAAAGCAAATCAAATTTAATATAATAAACACAATATAAAACTCGTCAGGTGTCATCGATCGATCGATAAGCAGCATTTTATGGTCCCGTAAATGCACGCGATTCTCAGACATCCGGCGTCGTTCCACAGGCCATCGGAAGCAGAATGCGTGCGAGACGACGGAGAATGCAAGGGACAGTACACTACATGCTCGGTGTCCGACACCCAGTAGCGTACAATAAGTACTCGTATCACGTAAGTATACTAGTACCAGTTCTACTCATAAATAGTCCAAATTGACCTGTACTATTTCCAACAGATATTGCTAAAGTAAGAGGAACACAATAGAAGTTATTACTGTTGTATCGATCGAGGGATTCAGCATTCGACTCACGTGGATATCAAACCGACGGTCAAAACAAATTAATGCAAAGTGCACTCGCTTAAGATACGATCAAACTACCTCCGTAGCTAAACATAGAGTCAGCGTAACGGCGACGGCACGTAGACGCTCTCGAATTAAGATAATGGATTCAAGAGCAGCCTCTGACGAAACAATTAACTTAATGAATATGCGGGCGGTCTATGTGTTCTCGGCAAACACACGCCCGGTCCGAATGTCTCTCTGTTCATACATAATAAGTTACTGTGGACAAGTGTTAAGTTCACGACCTCCTGCACTTAGAGGAAGCTGTGTAGCGAAGGAGGAATTTTGCATTCCATATGAGAAAAAGTGGCTTCTAAAGTACATTAAAAGAAACTTACAAACTGCCACAACGCAAACTCCGATCAATAGTAACTATAAATACTTAATGAATGGATTATATCATAAAGTGAAAACCTCATATGATGGAAAAAGCCTTTTAAAATGTTAGCGAAAATAAAGTTTAACCGTAAGATGACTATTAGGCGGAAGTGTTTCCCAAGTAATTTGGAGATCAACAATATTCAATTCTCTCAGTCTATTAATGTAGCAACAATCAGTGCTGTATAGAGATTATTTAATTGTGATATTGAGTTGCACAAGAGCGCTTGATGGGTCGCTTCCTTCATCACAATAAGCAAGATAATCAGAGCATCAGAACGATGGCTTAGTCCACTCTAATTGGGTAATTGGTCTACTAATAAAGTATCAGGTCAGTGGACATGACATATCCTATTTAGAGGGATCAAGATATAGCATTTTTGTAACACAATGTATGCAAACATTTTATATTCGATGCAAATGTTGAAAATGGGTCTTTGTACAATTGAATTCAACAAGCTACTTTCAATTTAAAGAGCAAATACTCAAAATGTCTCGTAATAAAACATCGGAAAATGTGATTCAGTTATATTTACCCCAATTAGTGCAGCAAGATGACAAATGTGTTCAGTTAAAAGTTAACTTTGAACTTGATGTACACTCCGCTTGAATTATGTACGAGATACTTGTGCACAGAGTATTTACATTATAGAGACATTGTTAATTTTAAAAAATAAGTCGATAATGTTCCAGCTCATTATTGTTAGGTGATCTACGCCGTTTTGATTTCCAAAATGTAAATACGCTTTTTAACTATAAATTTATTAGCTGTTCATTTGAATACATTGTATTGACGATAATAGAATCAAAAGATGGAATTCCGACAGGGAATCATATGAAACTCGTGTCTACATCATCCTAGCACTAAAGCAAGCAAAGGCCACACACAACTGTAATATGTTATATCTGTAATTTATTGAGCAATATATTTTACTGCAACGAAGTTACTCTGTGCCTTTGAATAATGGCGTGTTACAGAAATAACACTTTGATTTGTTACTTAAAGATATGCGCATTCTCTGCCAACGTGATGACTACGACACGACTGCGGCACGTTAACGTAAAAATTGTCTGAGTTTTCTAAACTAAAAGTTATTATATAAACAATAACGGGTAAAAGATGAAGCCATGTGAAACTATTTAAGTGTTAAACATATCTTCTTTTAACATTTGGAGATAGGATAGTTCTGTGGAGGCAAACATGGTCCAATATTTTTATGTGCTGACAAATAAATCGTAAGGTGTAAATACGAGTGATGTTTGATGAGTCGTATTGCACTAAAGGTTTGAGAGATTACGTTTATTGGGTGGTCGGATGCTATAATGAGGTTTTTGATGTGCTTTATTTTTATACGGCACTTAAGGCACGAGCTCTCCTTAGGTCAGGGATACCCGGCCTCCGATACCAAAGGTGAGGTATATAAAGTTCCTATAGTGTCTTATATAGTTATATCTCAAATATCTTAAATAGTTTCGTCAGGTGAAAAGATAACTGCACAGTATAGTTCAAAATTAACATTCTTAAACTTTCACACTCACTAACTAATACGTACTTATAATAATTATGTTAAGAGTTTGTCAAGCGGTCTACTACTTACCAAAGGAGCAAATAGACCAAAACAAAATTCTTAAACTATCTTAAAATGTACATATTTAAAACGTATTTTTGGTTACGATAGTGTTTCCAATCACTTTTTTATTTTAATTGTGGATATTTGAATGAAATATTGAATAGATACATTAAATTATACCCCCTTATCCTGTTTTTCCCAGGACTTATTTGTTTCTTTTTAGTGTGTCGCGGCCGCATGGAGTCATTTTGTAGAATTGAAGCTATAAACATGTCGCACGCTACGATAGTCAGCCATGAATATTAATCCGTGTTGTTAAATATTTACGATAACGCCGCTTAGGGTAACCATGTTTCCTATTTATAGAATACCCCTATGAATTGTAAATTACGACTGAAATGTATAAACGTCAATTTAAGACACGAACTTCTATGCTGAAACAAACACAATTGAATTTCTTTTAAACACCTATAGTAGTTCTTCAAGTATAATAAAGAAGGCTTCTATTATGAGACACTGGAAAGCTTAGTGAAGATCAGAGACATTGTGCTATTATTGGTTCAAAATTTAGATTTTCTCTTAACTCCGTATTAATATTTGATCATGGGACTGTCCTTTTCTTGTGATGTTGATGGTGTCGCTAGTTAATGGACCGTCATATCGGCCTTACTTCTTTTTACCGCGCATTAAAACGAGTGCTCTCAACGATTGGAGACTGACTGCTATAAACTACTCTCTCACTCCTTTTGTCATTCGACATCGTCTCTGCGACTTTTAATTTAAAATCTTAATGACTTTTATCTTTAATTAACTGCCACTTAAATTGTATTTTTGTCACATGTCTTACATGTTTTGCTTGAGTATGCTTCATAAGTATTTTATTGTGCCCCTACGCTCTTATTTAATTGTTTCTGTTTTATTTCATGGCAATTTTAAAAAAATTAGATTTTGGTATATCTGATTACATGAAAAGTTTTGATATTAGTATTACTAGTTAATAATAATTAATCATAATTATTAACAAATAGGATTTTTTTTATTCTATTGATATGTCAAAGTTTGTGTAAAGTAGTACATGATACGGCCTAAGTGAGATTAAATGCATGCCCCAGTTCACTTGACTTACTTCGAAGTCATACAAGTTCGTCTTAATATGTAAAGAAAACTTTTCTATTCTGTAAAAAGTGTGACATGGTAAAAGTTTTTAATTTAATTTATAACATTATGTAGGACTTTATATATTGTAACACTTACGGTATAGTTCATTCCTATTTGTTTTTTATTATTTTGTATGAGACAGAAAAAATAGTTAATTGTTATAGTAAGCTAACGACGACTAGGAACTAATCTTTAAAATGGTTTTTTATTCATAACTACAAATAGTACAATATATTATACCAGTTTTCGTTTTTTTTTTTAAATTTACTTTAAGAGATAAGTCACTTAGTTAAGTTTCGTCGATGTTTTTGGACATCTAACCCTTTCTTCCCTTGTTTAGGACCTCATTGGTCAATTTTTTTTTCCAATTAATTGCAGTAAAGGAAAAAAATTTAAAACTACGTATAAAATATAATCTTCGTTTTTTCATATCCTCTGTTATCATAACTACTTGTTATGTTATCTAACGTCGAAATTATTTGAGCCATCTTAAAATAACTTTTAAAATAAAACTCACAACTTGTATATTTATTGTTTAATAAAATATCACAGTTTTAAATTACAATATTTATTTACAAACACTACGTTTTTTTTTAACATTTACATAATATTAATTATACATTGGCAGTTTAATAAATGCGTACGTTTTATATTATGAATTATATTCAGTCTTTAACAGAATGTAAAGTGAGATTTTTTTCAAATAACAGGCTTTAAATTAGCAAATACTGTAATATTTATATTTACATTTAATATTGTAAAACTTAAAATATAATTAAAAATCAAATTAGTAATTATTAAAAATAAATTACTAATTATTAAAAATACATTCGTTAAAGTAGAAAATTTCGTGATAAAAACCGTTTAATTATTTTCACTTTGTAATATTTTTAAATGTAAATAAATGCAACGAATTTCTTTCATAAAATGCATAAATTCGAACGTAATCATTCAGATCTTTTCAATAGCGTCGTGCGGATGATTCTTAAACGTAAACGTGACACAGTTTAAATAAACATTTCTTTTTAAATACACATTAAAAAAAGGTTTAAAAATAGACGTGCAATTTTAAAGCGGATGAATGTTATGATTTTATTGCATTCCATTTTTTTTTCGTTACTCTCAATTTCCTTTCAAAAATACAAAACAATTGAAGTCATAATAATTACTTAAAGTAATACAAAAAAGTCGTCCTTACACTAAAAAAACATAAGACTATTGATAGGTATTTCAGGTATCTTTTCTAACTAATAATAACCCCAATTACCCTGTCTTAGAATTTTCTTCACAATATTGCAAATCATAGCTAAATAATTGACAGGCACATATAATTGCGCACCTCAGTCTACACAATCAAACCCTTTGTCCGGCAATATCGACCATGACAGTGTCCCTTCGCATTACCATCTTTATTTTACACTACAACAAACAACACACACACTTATGTCTAAACTAATAAAGTCGAAAGTACAATGAGCATGTATTTACGGTTGCAAATATAACTTTGTTTCAGTTACACAAAGATTAGACACAAAAGGCGTTCCAGATCACGCAGAAAGCTCTGCCTTCTAACATACAGACAATGCTAATAAGACAAGTGCCTTCGTTTAAAGGTACGTTCTCATGACAGGGTACAAGGCACGCTTGTAATTTCGCAGAGAATTTGCCATTATTGTAATAAAACAAACTAAACTGTATATGTAATTCTTTGTCACTGGCTGTCAACAAAGCGCGGTAAAATTATAGACCGAGAAGTATATAATAAGTAGCTTTCTAAGAATTAAAATAAAAAAAATAAGTTATCTATGTGTTCTTTCGGACTATCCTCTACATCTATGCCAAATTTTATCGAGATCCGTTCAGCAGTTTAGGTTACAAACTCTAACAAAAATCCATCCATCTAAACTTTCGCATTTATAATATTAGTAAGACCATAATTGTAGCCTCTAAAATCAAGATATATTGCAAAACCTATAAAAACACATCTTAAATGCTGGTTAGTTACTTTAAGGCTTTAAAAAAAAGAAAAAAGCACCGTTTACTTTAACCCATATTAATGCAACGATTGATATCAACTATTTCTATTAAAGAACAATTCAAGCAATAAATTTCAGTAACTGTACAAAGACTAAATTTGAACTGACTTCTGAATTGATCCTTAGAAGGGATGCGTAGGTTGTAACAATTTATAGATAAATATTTACACTGGAATGGTATTGATAACATCTAAGGTGTCTGGGGTGTTTGCTTCATACCATACAAACGACGAACCAATACCAACCAATTTCCGTAACACTAACTATCTTTGATAGTGTTGTACCATTTATTCCCAATTTTGCAAACTTTTAATTTTAAAATCTATAAAAAAATCTACTATTATTTAGTGACTACACACAAATTCCTTATATTACTAGCTGTTGCTCACGACTTTGTTCACATGAAATTTAAAAATATTTTACTCAGTGTTTTAATGGTTAAAGATTTTTTTAAATCGGCCCAGTAGTTTTTGATTTATTTCAATACATACAAAAATACAAATCTTTCCTCTTTATA
>JAOCNA010000029.1:462233-473967 GCA_026546675.1 Papilio helenus | reverse complement strand
AATTCATTTTACAGTGAGAAAGTTTACTTATCAATTAATTTCTATACCGGTTTTAAATAAATAAATTAAAGAATTTTTAGTACAGTATTTGGTACATTACTTCTCTTGTATCCAAAGGCTTATACTTACTAACTCGATATCAAAATTCTTATGCTGGTACAGTGTTAAAGAAAATCATATCCAACCATAATCGTAAGAACATAATAAGATTGATTTAAAATAATCTGATATTAATATTTATTCTGACATTGAAAATCCGTAACTAAGAACCCTAGCGATTAGATTGTTTCTTCGGTCATAAGTTCATTAACTGTCTACTATAAATTCGATCAATTGTTATAATTACTTTTGACATTATCACATTTAGAGATATGCTAAAGTTACATACTAAATAAGAGGGTTCAGGACAAACTAGCGTGTCGGTACACGCGTGTCGGAGCAGGCGTGTCGGAACGAGGCGTGTCGAAATCCTTGCGAACGACTTTGTTCCCACATCTCGTCTGTAGGCGAGATATGGTTCTACAAGCCATTGCACCGCTCGCCGTTGTGAATTGCGGTGGGAAATCTCACTGTTTTTGATTAAACTTTGACAACTGTGAACATTAAGGAATATATAAAAATAAGGTTTGGTAGACTGTTCTATCACTCCGGCATTTTTAGTGAGTGTACTGAGGTTGCTGATAAATACCTCGACAAGAGAACCCTAGTTAAGGTATTTCAGGCCAACATCAAAAATGGTACTTTTTGATATGTTTTCTAACGTGACAGTAGTTTCAGAATTATTACTTGTAATTTGGTGTCATTAGTCTTGGTCGTTTCTTCTAATTCATGATTTTGAAAAGGGTTTCGAAATCATAAGTTAACCCTATCATATTGTGAGTTTAATTACCAAAACTGATCACTGGTGTTTGATCTTATTTATAACGTAATTTTCATACCCAATTTCTAAATTATATTTTTACTATTTAGGATGATGAAAACTTACAAAGTGTAGGCGACAAGTACGCTGAGGACAATATTTTTGCCGGACCGCCGAAGCGCGAGTAATTCAATATAAAATATTCATATTGGGGACAAAGCTTCCCTTGTGTTTTGTTGACTACAGGATGTCCTATTTTCAAGATGATATTCCAATTTAATTTTTAAAAAAATGTGTTAAAACATTTGGAGCAACATTTTCCTTTAAAAAGTTTTTAAGTAATAGATGTTTATTTCTCCCCAGAGTTGGAAATAATGTAATTTTTAATTTACACACAGATATTATCACATGTAAGAGGGCACAATTTAGACATCAACGCATTAAGTAAAAAAACATGGAATTATCTGGTTCTTTACACCTAGTGTCAAAAACGAGAAGAGATTAAGATAAATTTAGATTTAAAGAGTTAAGGGTGGCTTAACTCTACAAACAACTCGTATATTGAAACACGCTGTATATAGATGGCAGTATGTTTGTGGACGCAAACTCCTTATGACGGATGTGACCCGTAATACTGAGCGAGAAACATTTAAACCTTATTCGCTCCCTGTTTATAGCGGCGTGAAGAAATACCGCTGCAAGATAACAATATTTATTAAAACTTACGTATAGAAGCATTACTAATAATGTGTCTGATTATCTGTTAAACGAACTTATCTTTTGATTTTACTACATTTACCGTGAATTTAGGAGATATAAAGAAATTTAGCGAATGTTTCTATAAAGCAGGAGTAGAAGAATAACATGTTTTTTTTTTTGATAAAACAAAGGAGTCGCGGTTAACTTACTCGTACATTAGTATTTTAATCCGTTTATAAATCCTCTCATTAAATCCACCGTCTGGATGGTCATAAGGTCGTGTTGTGAAACCACTTGTTATTTTAAAGCAGTATGAATTCTCCCTATTTTAGTACATTATCTATTACGATCGGAACCTAGCATAACTGTCGTGTACAATCAATAAAAACTTCAATATTTTCCACTCAAATAGCTGCACAGTACAACCGTAAACAATAAATATGTATTTCTAAACGCATTAACAAGATTACAATATTAGCGAACGCGTCCTCCTTCCGACGCTGCGTCATTACGAATGATAAATAGCCGGCACACTTCGATAATCAAATTCAAATTTGGAATCTGTTCTACCCTAGTATCTATTTTTTTTTCTCCAACACAAGGGTGCTCCGTCATACAGCCAGCCTGTTTTGTATTGTGAGAAGATTGTGACTTTATTAAGCGTGAACGAAAGGTCTCTTTAGAGGATTCGTCGCGGTACACACGTGACCCGGAACCGATTACGGTTCCGTAGCGATTTGTATGTATTTGTATGTAAATGGGGGAACTGGGGTGAGGAGATAACCAGGCGTGCTTGATAGGGATCGCTGTGATTGAATTAAGTGTGCTGCCGTTTAGCGCGTGTTTAGCGCTGCATCATCTATGATGGTATACTGTCCTGCTTTCTATTGCAATATTTACTTATAGGGATATTTTTAAAACTCTTTATAATGCTTCCATAATAGCTCATTTAGGTTGACAAAATCTGACCGATTATAGAACAAAAAATCTATGCTTATGACTGAAAAACAGAACCACACGGTTTGTTTAATTTGATATAATCTGTGTGATTATTATGTTAATGAATAAAATGCGGAGGAATAAGAGAACAGAAGGTATAAATCAGCGGCTGCGGCCCGGCCACTGTTGCCGAGTGGCGAGCACGACATAAGGCCGAGACAAAGGCACGGACAAGCATACGGAAAGCATTGGTCTCGGTCCGTGTGCCGCAATACCGCATTGCCGCTCGAGACGTTGCGTTACAGACAATAAAATGGAATTCGCATTATTTTGAAATTAGAATATTTTTTTATGTAGAGCATGCGTTAGTTCCTTGTTTATTAATATTGAGCGGTAAAATGGCCAGTATGCCAGGCCAGGCATCAGCAAAATTTATAATCATGAGTTTTTATTTTTATCATCTTTTTATCATTGACTTTTTATCATCAACATTAAACTAAAAGGACCATCGCAGGTGAGCTTGTAATTTCCTTTGTATTATATTGTATGTTACTTCTAACCACGTAAATATAGCAATTCTATATCTCTAAGCGAAAATTGTGATACAGTTTTGCGCTCAGTAAAGTTAGCAAGCAAGACAAAATAGTAATTTATTCAGTGAATATTGTAATGGAGACCGTTATTATTTTCGACTTACGAGTTTGTTCATCTTGTACCCAGAAGTATACGTATACCCGAAGTATCTAAGTACCTACACCAATTAGCTTTCAATCCATATGAGCTGATTATGTAGGTATAAAAGACTCTTCTTTTTCGAACTTTGGAAAAATAATTCGAAGAAAGCAATAAAGAAGAAAACCATTTACTTCAATTCTAACTGGTTTAAATAAATAAATTAGGTATCCTAGCTTTAAAGAGATATTTATACTTAAACAACAATTATATAAATTAGAACCAAGTGGAACATACCAATTGTACGCGGCGGCATATATCCATATTAATTTAAACCATATTTCACTGAATTTAATTCATATGCTAAATAGTCTCGAAGCTCTCAACTGTCTCAGCTTTGAACTCTGAGAAGATTTCATTGTTTGCATGAGGAACATTTTTCTCATTTGAAGACTATGGTCGTAATATTAGGTCAATAATCTATAGATAGGGGCTATTTTGAACCCAAGATATCTGCATGTACCTGTCTTTATCGCACCTAAGATCTGTAAAAACCACAAACTATCGTACATGATGTACCACATCACTTAGCTATGCTTAGCTAGCTCGCATCTCAACGAACGTCGTTTTGAGAACATTAAATGTAAATAAGATAAAATAAATCATTCTCAATTGTAATTGTGTACGCTCGCAGCGCCGGCCATCTGCTAATTCCGTGAAAGCAGAGAACGGCTCTGATATTAAATTTACCTTAAATTAAAATATGTAACGTTCAAGCTAGCACTGTGAATTATTACCTGGAATTTAATTTGGCCAATTGCAAAAAGCTTCCGGAATTTACATATTTTCTTAGCGAAATATTTAGTGAATATCAACGTTCGTAGTACTCTGTTTCAATTTAACGTAACTTGTAACACGCGCATTCAATACAATTCATAGTAGGTATACTAATAATTCTATATTTAGTTTCTAAAAGTAGTTTATTTACAATTTCGTTATATTATATCACAAATTATCTTTCTTTGCAACATAAATAACTTCTGTTGGGTAGTTACAAAACAAGACAATGGAATTGAGTAACAAATATAAGGAGGTCCAAACTAACGCACTTCCTGGCCCCTTCCGGCGTGTCGTGTAGTGCGTAGTTTTAGACAATGTGACCCAATATTTTGTGCCCTTCCGTATAGTGGAAGGTAACTGCCGCTAATATATTTTGTTTATTAGTTTAAATAATTTAATAATTGCTCAAAAAAGACTGTAAAAATAAAATGGACATTATTAAAAAGGATTCTGATTTACTTCTAATATTTTTAGACATCGAAGAAATTCACTTATAATCTCATACTCAAAGTATTTTTAAAGTTAATATCTTAAAAGATCTTTAAAGTTATAGCCCGCCTCGCAAGTTTGTCGATTGGCAATAAAGTCGAATTATATGTGTGTCCCATTACGGTGTCGATTTGGCGCCATAAATCCAGCCCCGCATTACCGTGATGCATGAAGATGCGAGGCCGTGGATTGAGATTTTTAAAATTTGTAAAGCGACTTGCCTGATCTTCAGTTGTTTGTTAAATGTTAAAGGTTATTTTTATGTTACAACAATTAGATTCTATTCAAGTAAGTCAAGCGTTGAACTGTGTTATTACGTTGTCTTTTAACAACGTAAATGACTAAAAGATCTACAGATCTCTTTCCTGGTTTCACGATCCATTATTACAACATGTATGTAAATGCTAAAAAACCATTTAATAAATTATTTTTATAAGCTACTAATTTTTTTTTCTATTTTCAGGTTTCTTTGGAAACTGGAAAGCAGAAATTTATAAAAAAAATATCGTTTTACGTAGAGCTTAGTGTACCAGTGCGGCATTCAAGTGGTTTCGAAATAGAGCACACCCTTAAATAAAAACTATGAGCATGTGACGTATAACTCCGTAGCCGTCGTGATGGCGTCTGATGGATGATTTACGGTCCATTCGCAACGTGTTTTAGTTGATTGTTTATTTGATGAACAGCCTCGTTCGATAATAAGTCGGACGATTGCATTTGTCAAATCATGTCTTAGTCTTACTGAGAGACTTACCTCTGTGATTTATTATTTTATTCGTTTATTACTTCTCTTCTATATTCCCTATTGTTATTTTATCTTTTTCATACTATCTGGTAACGAATAAATATTAATATCATGTGTTCAATAATGTCAACAAGCTGTTTCTTAAATTTTCATCAGTCGTGAAAAATAATTAAATACCCGCTGGAAATTGTTGTCAATAGCTAAGCTTCTAAATGGAATTTTTCTTTTGAATATCGTACACAACACATTAAGGTTTAATAAAAATAGATAAAGGTTTGAATATATCAGATAAAGTAGCATTTCAAAGTAATAAATTGCTTGTACATTACCATTTTGTCCGCATATTCCCCGCAGCCGCGCTATCTTCATACTGTATTGACTGTATTGTCAATATTTTATTGCTATCAGCATAATGCTTGTGCGGAGACATCGCTTCAATAAATTCAAACGACGCTGTATTTTAAACTTGGTTAGATTGACACGATTTAAATGGTAAATAATAAAAACGGAGAACCAAAGGTTACCTTGACTACAAAACTGTGTTCAACACTATCCCTATGTTTACAATTAACTTATCGTATAACGTATTTAAAAATTCCCTTCATAAATTTTCTCATGACTATGTAATACATTTGAAGTAAATGACCAGCATTTGTTATTATGTACTTCGACCGGGCAGTATTACAAAGTCAACGACGCGTAACAAACATGGCGCTTTTTAAGCGCATATTTCGAGTCGAAACAATCCGCAAAATAACCAATACCGCCAACAAACAACCGAACATCATTAATCTCTCACACAAAGGGACAATACAGCGGTGCTGTAACCAAAGCTTTTTTCACCGCACTCCGGATGCCCGCCGCTGCCTCCACAATGAATTTCCCGTTGAAACTCCGCTGTCTCTGTCTTTCCTCGTAAGTGGGAAGAGGCGAGGAGAGATGTTTTAAAGTTGAAATTGGAACGAACGATGGACCGCGGTGGGTACACAGGAAACAATACTCGATTGCCTGAATTAATGACAGCGCGGATGGTTTGCAGGAGTTACAAACCTTCGGATATATTTTAAGTAAGTGTAAATTAAAACATTATAATCTTAAAGTAAATTTTACGACACTGTCCAGATATTTAAATTTATCATTAATACATAGTTTATGAATACAAACATACTTACAATATTTTTTGGCACAATTTAATTTAATAATTAATTATTACATATTTTATAAAACTAATTTTATTGTAATAACTTAGTGAAGCTATAATAATAACATTTACTGCATGGGAATGCATTTGCTTTCAATTAAATTGTCTTGTTCAGTGTTTAAAATTTAATTCTAAAGCAAAAATGTTTGGCATTTCTGCTTTTAGCAATATTTCAGTAGAACAATAGGAAACGGTGTGCGCGAGGTTCGTTCGGATCACTTGCGGATATTAACTCACGACCCCATGAGTTCTGTGGTCAAACACATAAATAGCAAGGTTCTTTTTCATATTTCTTACCTATAGTTTTGCTTTTAAATCAGTACTAAAATAAATTAATTACTAAAATATCTATTAATATCTGTTTTTGGATTGCTTTATAACATTTTGTTTTGTTTGTTACGATTTTGGGGAAAAATGTGTTTATGCCTAAATGGAAATTCTAGGCAAAATACATTTAAATGTTTAAAATCGGCCATGTATTTTATGCTAGTCAAGGATAAAATTATAAAGATAGTTATACAAATTTTCCTGTCCGGACAAAAAAGGCTTGTTTTATAAATACTCAGATGTCATGAATAGAAATTAAAGTGAAGCTACCAAATAACAAGGAAATTAACGCTTCGAGTTCGTCCGGTCGGCCGTTGTCGCCGGAATTCGTGCGACCGACAGCGCCGGACCGATCACTTTCCGGACATAGCCTGTATGTAATGATTGTCATAAATTTTATATCTATTTTACCCAAAATTAATTATACTTAAATAAATTCTAAATTGTACTATATTATTGTATTCGAACACAATAATTTCTATTAAAATTTAAGTAATTTGCGACATAAAATGTTCATTTCATTCTAACTTATAATTAAAAACGCGTTTTATCAAAGTAAAAGTTTTAAATATAAAAAAAAAACTAATTAGATAACATCATCAGATCAAAATGGTCGTGTATTTCTCACTGTTAACCGTAGATTGAGGTAAGAACTGCTTAATAATTGCAATGTGTTATTACATTACCACACAGAAAACATTAAAATAAGTTGACTTGTTCGAGTCCGTACAAGTTGCAGCAGACTCAATGAGCATACCAAATCAGTTGAGCGACTCTCTCACGCCACTGGTCAGATAAAACTGCCGCAAACGAAAACGACAAACTTTTACGTTTGCGTCAACTAATTACGGAAGGGGGTTAATGACTTATGCCGAAATCGAGCCCCGCGGTCGGAATCAACCCTTCTATAAAGAAAGCTTAGTGTTTCCGAGAACATTTGAGGTGTTAAACGCTTCATTTATCATTGTTCTTTTTGTGAAAGGGTTTTTTATTTTATCAAGCTAGAGATTTGTAAACAAATGCTTGCCGTCGGAATTTTTTATTTGAAAACCGTTATTTATTTATCTAGTAAGCAAAGTTTTTTGTATGCAACTAAGATGTGATAGAAAAAAAGTAGATGAAGGCCTACAACATATTATAAGTATGCTGTGAACCATATAACATACTCGTAATAATAAAACCAATAAGAACTTTTCTTTAATTACCTCCGTTCTGATTGTAACCCTGTGTACCGTAGCGAAACAACTACGGTGTAGCTACGTAGAGGCGTAGCACTGTAGCACTGCTATCTTATCTTCGGCGACGAATCACTGAGCACGCGAGTTACGGCCCGAACTGCGCGAACGAAGTTTCGTCGCTACGTTTCAAAATTTTCGAATTCTAAAATCCGTTGTTAAGGCTCCGCAATACTTTCGAATTAAGTTGAAATATTTACTACGGGTTTGTGAGACTCTTTGGAATAATATTTCTTATGCCAGTGTTGTATTAGTTATTTTTCAAATAGTGTAAAATAATAGATACCTTTCAAGTATGTACACCTATTAGAACTGCATATACTAAATGGTCTAATTGAGTTAAGTAATCGAAGTTGTCTTTTAAGAGATAATTGTTCTTTTTAATGTTTTTTTAATAAATTGAAGTGATCGAACTGTTCCTTAACAGTCGTTTACCTGCTAATGGCTTATGGAGCGTTCAGTCGGTAACAGTACTCGTACGAGAAGCGCATTACCGACGCCCGCTTAATGTCGACTATTGAATGTTTTTTCATATCAAATGGCTTGGAAGAGTTATTGGCTGAGATCGATTTTATATTTACACATGAATTGTTACTATTTCTCGACAACATTACAGATAAAACAATCATTTAAGATTCTGAAGTGCACGTGTTTACTTTTAAAATCCTGAATAATAAGGCTTCTTGACATAATACACTATGTATATTAATTTAGAGAATGATATACGAATATTATTTACTTGAAAATTTACTTACAACATCTCATAAGCGAATACTTGCGAATAATTGTTTTAATTACAGTATAAAGTAATCTGTGATCTCTTAATTATTGATTCATTTAAACGCTATTGTTGGTAAAAAAAATGAAGTAAGTCGCAGCAGCTCTCAGCCCCCCCCCCCCTCCGCACCACCCCCGGCCGTCAACGATCCGCTTAATATTTATGAGATCGCAAAACGCATCAGCCTGCGGTTTGTTTAATAACATTGTTTTTAAGCGACAATTTGTCGGGGAACAAAACCCTTTAGGCTACGAACAGGGATTTTTAGGGTTGGTGGGTTGTGTAAAATAATATTTGAATATGAATATTTTCAAAATTTTTAAACAACTTATAGTTAATTTATATGTGTAATGGGACAGATTTCAACTCAAATTCAAGTATTTTAATAATTGAAATGAATTAATAAGACGAAATAATACATAAAAAGCCAGACTAATGAAGGCTCAAGTTCGATAATTTATTTAAATTGGAATGAGCCTAATATTATTTTTGAATAAGGATTTCTTTTGTTAACTAAGTGTTTAAAAACTTAAAAAAAATATAAGTTAAATACAAAAAAAATGAATTTTTAAGCGCCAACCCTAGCAGGTGGTGTCAGTCGCTAAACAGTAGCGTACCCGTGCAAATGTCGTTACAACGCCATCTACCGGAACAAGCTTCGCTAACTGATTTACACAGAGTTGCAACGAGAGTGGCGGATACATTTATGGGGCATGAATAACATTATTTTAGACTCTTTTAATTGATAGTACATGTGGCTAATTATTTAAAAAATACACGCAAGAAATCTAAAACTTTATAAACGTTGTATATCAATGGACTTTAAATTCTATTGGCTTTAAATTTAGAGTTAAATTAGCTTATTTTGCTAATGAACATAAGGTACACAATGATAGCCTTATAATAGTAAGAAAACCTTAGTCTTAACTGTTTCGTCAATTGAAAGTAAATATAGTCTATGCGTCATAGCTCTACAAGGTACCTTAAACGGTAAATGTTGTGATGACAGTGGTCGAAGTCGGTAACATTTGCATATTCCAATCTCGCGACGCCCGCGGCCGATTGCCTCGCCCTAGCCCGGCTCTTGTACTTATTTTGATCCCAATAAGTAACTGATAGCATAACTACAATGTAAAACTAAATAATTTGTAATTGTTATACTTTAATATAGCAACTTTAAGTGTTAAAGTTTTACAAAGTTTTATGAAAGAATTTCCAAATCGATCAACGCTAAATGTATCAAAACAGATGAGTTCAGTCCCGGCGCAGCGCAGTGCTAGTCTAAACGTCTTTTCCGTCTCACTGAGCGCGCATGAATCATATTTCATTACGTAATGAAATGCGTTCAAATCTTTTGTACGCACTATACGACACAAACGCGTCGGCTTTTACGCTAAATTTGCGATAACATAATTTTCAATTATTTTATTTAACTGTTTTTACACATTGTGATAAGTATTTTATTCTCGAATTATCTATACAGATATGTAAGTTATAATTTGTAGTAACGCAAAATATCCGACATTGAGCAGTAAACGCGGCGCTTCTCCCGTATAGTGCGTGATCGAGCCCCATTAGCGGATGACGGCGGTGGTGCGTATCAATCATAGCTCAGCCAATTCATTACCACTCGGCCACTCGGCGCAGATTGCTCGACTGGATGCTTCCTGCTTACGTCACCGACACCCATAAAGATATACCTAGATTTTCATCTAGGAATTATCATAGATAAGTTATACACTAAGAGCCATCTCTCTTATCCCACTTATATGGTTTCGGTGCACAATGTTTTTGTAAACCTTAAAGCTTTTTAAAATGTTATTGTCTTCCATATATTGCGTGTGTCCGAACAGACAAAACACATAATAAATAAATCTACTACTAACTCAGAGTTGTTAAATAGCTCCTAATGAAGCTCCTAAGTGTAGATTTAAAACGAGTAATCTGACATGAGTATAAGGTAATTATAGACAAAACTTACTTAAAAGTTAATCTTATAAGTAGTCAAAATGTGAAGACAAGAATAAAATATGCCAGTTCTTTTTCGTGCCAAATATTTGTTCGAGACTGAGACAATATTTGTCCATTGTCCGTATTGCGATGTCTGTAGGACGGCATATGTCACACGCGGTGACATCCGCAATACACTTAAAGTTCTTGCACAAAAACATTGGGTCACTAAAACGAAACATTATGTTTAATCATAGAATGAGCTAAATGACTCATTTGGGTAGTCAATTCAGGTTATAAAGAGTATTATAAAGAGGAAAGATTTTTATTTTTGTATGTATTGAAATAACTAAAAAACTGGACCAATTTCAAAAATTCTTGCACCAATATAAAGCTACATTATCAGTGAGTAACAGGCTATATTTTAACTACTTTTTTAAAATCACGCGGACGAAGACGCGATTTTTACTGACTAGACTAGCAACAACTTGTTTTCAGTATAAATTGCTTAAAGTAACTACTTGAAATTTCGATTTTTCATTAATACATAAGTTTTACGCTGAAATTCTTATTGTTTTTTTTAAATCAACTGTTGTTCTCTAGTTCGGCAAAGGAACAAAACCTGCTTAGATGTTTATGATATGTTGGTAGTTATAATACAATAACCAAGTCAGAGGTCCCGTCGTTTAATCACCAAAGTGCGCTATTGTAACATTGTGTAGCGCCCTCTGCCGGCTTGCACCGCCGCTCTAAATCTCAATCAAAATAATAGTAACTGCCGGACTTGTGCAATTCACTATTCTGATTAAAAAAAGCGATTTCAAAACGATACCAACGTCCAACTTAAAACATAAGTAATTTTACTGACATAATTACGTCAAACTATAATGTCTAAGAATTTTCTTAAGCGGTTTGAAGTCTCTGAAAATGAGTAAAAAAACATTGACAAGATATTTACAATGTTACAATGACCTCGTGTTTACGATATTAGCAGATGGTG
>JAOCNA010000029.1:401763-412512 GCA_026546675.1 Papilio helenus | reverse complement strand
AAAACAAAACTTTTTATGTCTATTATTATATACAGTCAGATTCTATTATCCATCCATGGTCACATCATCTTCATCTTATAAATGCAAAGATCTATATTTTTACTCATAGATGTAAATTGTACGCAATTTATCACTAAACTATGACTAAAACAAGAATATAATTTTAATAATATGACAGTTAGATACATTTATGACTATTGGTTTCTTGCAAAGCAAAGTTGCTTTGAATATCAAAATAAAAAAAAAAGATTTAATCAAAAGCTTCATATCATTTACAAGAGGAAAAATTTTAAAATATGACAAGACGAATAACGCATAATTTCCTACATCTAATTAAATAGTTTTTAGATCATAATTTTAATATAAAGTAAAAGGATTCTTAACTATTTAACTAGACAGAAAACGTAGTAAAAATTGCTAAGCAATCCTAATAGATAATACATGTGGCTTTAGCGGCAGGCTATCGTGGCATAGTGTCGTGTACTAACATAATCCCGCTCGCAATACGCCGCGCACGTCCGCCGCAGACCGGGCAAGCGATCGCGTACATTGGCGCCGCCTCCTTAAAGGGCGATGCGGTTTTTCTATTGACTCGAAAATTAATGTCATTACCTCCGATCATAGGCAGCATTGTCTATGGCGAACCGAGTCGCGCGGTCGTTTACACCCATAGTTACAGAAGAGTTTTAGTACTTATTTTGTAGAAATAGTCTCTCCTCTAAATCTTTTGAATAAGGCTCCCTTCTGAGATTCTGCAGTCAACTTACACGATATAAAGATAATTAAGAAATCTAAGTATCTGATTTCTTAGTACAGCAGAGAGTGAATATTACGTCTGGCTTTAGATAAATAGTGTTCACCAAGAAAGCTATAAAAACTGCGCCAGCGCACCACGAGTCAGATCGTCTAATCGCACATTAAAACGTCAAAGGCAGATATCATCGGAAACGGTTTCGAGAAGTCGACATTTTAAAAAATCGAAGCGTTTTTTATTTCGGCATTAAAACAGAATAAGAGCATGCACCTTCTCTAATATTGTCTAAAAGGAAGCGACGCGCCGAGTGATATGTGACACGTGGCGCCCCCGCGGCCAGACGACACATCTCGCATTTTTACGACATCGTAAAACAAACTCTATGACATAGACATAGGGTCCATAGCTACGCCACAAATCTTGCCGGTCTCTGAACTCTGAAAATAATATTTCAGTTCGAGCCACTTGCGTTACGCAACCGATGTTATAATTACGGAGTTAGACGCGGTTTTAAGGCAAAGATCGGTAATATCTCATCTAGTCAGTCTTTCGTGTTAGAACACGTAGCATCTACCTTATTCATACTGTATTATATTTAACGTTGTAGCTTTTTCACCACTCTAGTTAACCTTAAATTTAGTAGGATAGGATTATAGTATTAAAGAATACGTAAGCTAATTACTAAGTTTTGTTTAAGTAATGCAGAATAAAGCTAGTAGTTAAATACTTAAATTTTTTCACTGTCACTACTCTTGTGATGAATTCTGCTCATTTGAATAACGAAAAAATACTACTGCATATAATACGACTATATACAATCTAACTGTATAAATGTAATAATAAATCATGTAAGGAAAAACCTTTTCTTTTGTTAAAGCCTGTAATATTCCACAATATGGCATCTTATCCAAAAAACAATCATTTAAATTTTCAGAATAAATTAAGCCGCAAATTGTATGTTAAATGGTTACTAAAAGAAAAGAGAATGTGTTTTATTTAGGACTAACTGACATTAGAATAATTCATTATACAAATTAACGAAATCTTTTCATTTCTTACTCCGTAACAAAAATAATCGTGCGGCTCTGAAACTCGAAACGTGCTCAAATGGTATTACTATAGAGTTGTGGTATGTTTTGGCGGAGTGCAGGAGTAACCTTGCGCGGCTGTAACGGGCCGCGACCGAGCGAAATATGTGTGACAGAAGGCGAGTGAGTAGAAAAAGAAGGCTCGTCCATATTAGCCGAGGCGATTATTGGTTGTCCGTATGCCAGTTGCCGAGGCCCGGCTAAGTGGAATCGTTTGTGTCACGCGCTGCCTGCCCGCTCGCCCGATCGCCAATGCCTAAATCACTTTCAATTTTTAGACCACAGCTTTGTTACCTCCTTGCCCTGTGTGTTTGCTTACATTGACATATAAATTATCTAATTAAATTCCTTAATTATCATATTTAAAATACCAATTAGATTTAACTAAACTGGATTACACTAGAGACAGAGAATCGTTTTCCACTCAATTAGGTTCCCAAATATTTTAAAGTTTATAATATACAAGTAAACTACATTAAATGAATACACCTATTGTAGTTCTATCAAGGAATTGTCCATCCATCCGTAAAGATATGTGGTAGCCAACAATATAAACGAACGCAGTCTATCAGAGTGGGTGAAACCGCCCAAATCGATTAGCGCCGTCGCAGCCATTAAAATTAAGAATCGGGATTATAAAGCGTGTAGTTTGAAGTCGACAATTGCATTTAATAGCTAAATTGTCGGTAAATGTGACCGGGCAATTAGCCGACATCTGTCTTTCAACTCGTGCGCACCGCGACGTCGTATAATTTCACTGGCGATTTTATAATTCGAGAGTAATTTCGGGACGTATCGTAAAAATTGTTACGTAATGAGAATTCGAATGTGGCCCTCTTTTTTTACTTCTGTCAGCTCCGAATTTGTGTAAACGGCTGTCGAGTGCACTCAGTGGTAAGACCCGGGCGCGTCTGCCGCGACCGCTAAAATTGCATCGCTTACGAAAAATTGCGCGTGACACAATGTCTTTTTTATTAATTCGACAGAAGGCACATTAAATAATTATTAATATTAATGATTACGAGCGGCTGGTTAATTTCTTTTGAGTGTATAACTTTTTCAGTTGCTGTTTTTTAATCGAGCATTGCGTTTTTCGGAAATGGTAAAGTTCAGGTAGTTCACGGGAGTTCAGTGACGTGACAGTGTTTCACACAGTTGACGCCAAACTATTCCTAGATCAAATCAAACAAAAGTAATACATTAGTATCGGGTGCAACTTAATTAGCATTTATCGAAGGACAAATTTTCGTTTCAATTCTTTCTTAGTTATTCAAATGTCTTTAAATAAGTGATAACTAGTTTATTTTATCATTGTCCACTTAACGTTGAGGATTACGATTACAAACTAGCTCTAAACCACTGATAATAATTTACATTAGTGCCTTATACAGATAGTTAATTTTATTGTGACGTGAGAGCTTTCGAGCTTTTAGCTCAGTCATTAAGCTTAGATTCGAATCCTAGAACAAGGAGATAAGTGGAACATTCGATGAGCTAAATGGCCGCAGCTGTAAAGGTCACGACTAAGTAAGGAGTGTTTTTTTGCAAGACAAACCTGCGACTTCGCTTCTGGTTCTCACGCGGCGCGCACTCTCAGTTTGGACAAAGAATGCGTACGGCTGTTTATTTTAAACAGCAATAAATATTAACACGAGCAATAAGCAATAACGTTGCAGACAAAACATAACTGTTCGCTTACATCATTCTCACAAAGGAGTCGAACCGGCGACCACTTGCGGCTTCTATGTGTATGATATATGAGTTGTACATATCTTACTAATGTCATTTATGCGAAAGTTTATATGGATGGATGTTTGTTACACTTTGCCGCCTAAACTGTTGAAAGGATCTCGATGAAGGCATAAAGATGTAGAGTAAAGTCTGAAAGAACACATACTTAGGCTATTTACTTTTGTTTTTTTATTTCCACGCGAACACACGGTTCATAATTGCTTTTGCTATAATAACGACCTCGCTGACTCAATTTAGGCACTTTGTGAACTCAAGGAAAAAGAAAGCAGGATTTTGACATCGAGATAATAAATGAAGAATTTCAGCTGTGTTTAATTAATTTGAATTTTCTTGTCCACATTCATTTAGTTAATGTGGGAATACTGTGCCCAAACTCAAGTGTGCAGAGTATTAAATGAAAATTCTCTCAAGGTCAATGACCTGCTACGTAGCAAATGTTTCTAATCTTAAAATCATTAAAATTAGCTAGATTTTTATACAAAATTCTAAGTATTTGCAATAAGGAATCTCAGTTATAATTAGCGCTAAAGAATCTGTTGAAATATTTTGCTAAAAATTTTTGCGGAATATGTAAACTGTAATTATTCAGTAAAAAAAGACGTTCAACAATTTTAATTATATTTTATTTGAATTCCTATAATCAAGTGTAACCTAAAAAGAACGAAGTGACTGTCGAGTTGTCGACGATATGTTTTATAGTAATAAACATTCGTATATTTAACAGTGTCCGGAAACGTATTTTCGTACTTTCAACCGCATCTACAGATTATGAATTATTACGAAAAACATAAACTTTACAATGATAAATTATTTACAGAACATTTCATTCTTGTTTTTCACAATTTGGCATAGTTACCTAAATAAGCACATTTTTTTACTTAATAATGTACACCTGTACTAATCTTCAATCTATTTTGCATATGCATGGCTAGAGACCATACAAGAAAATAGAATTCAAACATATCTAATATCCATCCATCCATAGATAATAGTGTCTTTAGTGCTATTGTAAAGATATCAAAGTGACTAACACTAAGCATTAGTTAAGGACAACAATATTCCATGTTGCATTCGCTATTTTTTAATTTTTAGGGTAGCAATTGATGCGTCCTTATTACAGTATCGATGGGAAATAAATGCCGCAAAGATATAGATCGGGGTCTTCTAGGAAAGACCAACATTGTGTGCTAGCGAAGTGTTAGAGGTAAAAAGTTGAAACTGGTTGCAGTACGTGCGGCTTCATTGCGAACGCGAGTCACATAGTGTGCCCATCGCCTAATACGTATTCGACCTCGGCCGTACTACGCCGCGCTGGCGCAAGTAACGCGAAACCAGCGGCTTAAAAAATGCTACTATGATGCTTATATGTCCAACTGGTGTCAACACACGCGCAAAACATCGACACGTTTTTACGTTTGATTGATTATCTTCGTTTTGAGATTCTTCACATGATTCGCTTCAGTTTTTTTTTAATATTTAAATCAAATACAAAGCCATACTCCAACAAAGACAGATATGTAAGTATGAAACGAAGTCAGTAGTGTTTTATGCAAACTTACTAATTCGATGATAAATATGCAATTGTTCTTCCTTATGTTCATTGCGAATTTGATATGTGCTCAATCTACTGTTAACTTCTTTCTGACTTACCAAACCTAGTTCCTATATTCCGCTATCTCTTTCAAGCTCTGCATAGGAATGCAGCTATATCAATACAAATACAGTTAGAGGTAGATTAGTGAGCAATTTGACTACATGAAATGTGACGGTTCAAACCTCTTAAATTTCTAAATGCCATTGATATAAAAAGGACCCAAACTTGATATAACATAATTGTAGTCTATGAACAAATCTTATTGATACTTAAATCTACAAGAATCAAATCGCTTTCGCACTTGACATTAATTTTCAATTGGACGAAAATAACATCACAAAACATACGTGACAAGTTACACCTTTGCGTTAGAAAAGGGTTCTTTTTGTAATGAAATACTGTTTCTTTAGAATATATTTCTATCTCAAGGTGTTATTATCATGAATTAACCGAGTTTTTTCAGTTTTACCAACAAAACGAGCAGTAGTACCAAAATATGGCACTAATTCTACAATAAATTTGAATCAAGGGCCTAAGTTTTGCAGATATTTAGGTAATAGACACTTGCTACAAAATGAATTAAATAATTCCTCTCACGTAGTTTAAGGTTAGAAAAACTATGTCTAGGTTAATCTTATAGCCTAGACCGAATAAAATATGTTAGGTTTTATTGCGGTAATGCTAGAATGTAATTAACACCTAACATAATGTTAGTAAATATATTGCTTTAGTTTTTATTTCGTTTTTGTGAAGTAATACGTAGTTTCCATAACAACACACTTAGGTTTACTTAACATAAATCTAATGTTATATTTGCTTAAACGACGTAGAAATGAGGATTTTCTTAAACATTTTAAATGTTCTCCCGATATGGATCGAATTCCCCGGACCATCGGCATGTTTACTAAATGTCCGCAGACAGGCCGATGTTTAGTCTAGACCCGCTAAGTCTGGACCTGGACGCCAGGATGCGTTGGCTAACTTAGGATATCTCTGTTTACATATCGCTAATAACGTCTCGCGTAAAAGGTGGGGCGACATTTTCATTCAATGATTATATTTCAAGAATTAAATTACCACTCCATTTAAACAAAAAAGGTTTTTTCGATAATTGTATGTGCCTTTATTCAAACATATAAGATGTGTGTAATAATAAAAGTAAGCTTGTTTCACCAACCCACCCAATAAATTACTACCGTGAAAGTTTTTACACATTGAAATAACGCTAGGAATTTAACGGCCCGTCAACACCAAGACCTCGCATTTTAAAATATTCTAACGATAAAAATATCCGATTCATATAAAATTCGAGCAGACGCAATAAAATCCGCCCCTGCGTCAAACCGTCTGATACATTCTTCAGACTGGGGAACGACAGTATCCCACGTGAGGCAAGATCAAATGCTCGCGTCTAGACACTGATGATGGCGCGGAGGGAGAAAAATGAGTTTATATATAACTTTACAAGTTTGCTAAATGGGCCAGATCATATAATGTAAACAGTTGGGTCAACGCATTGTACGGATACGTCAGTTCTGCGAAGCGCCGACTTTTCAAACTCAATCCGCGATCAAGGTAACAGCTATTCGTGTATACCCGCCCGCACAGATTGTGTATAGCGCCAACAGAATTAAATGAACTTGCGGCTACGTGTGTACCGTTAATGAGTTAATTAAAACAATGCGATATAAGAACAGGATTTTAGCAATGACAGCTAATAACACTCAACAAATAAAAACATAGTTTATGTCATGAAAATGGTAAATAAATCACATGTTTGTGTTTTACTCTACATAGATTACAATGGCATCCAATACTTTCCAATGTTACTATTAGAATAGACATGCATTACTGGCATTAGGGTAGGGCGTGGTTGGGCGACCGCCCAGGGTGCCTAACAGCTGCGTATTACTCTCATATACCTCTCTTAACACTCCCTGTAGTCATCGTAAAAAGAGAATCGTAGAAATCTCGTCAAGGGCGCCAGTAAAGCTAAAGCCGACACTGTCGATATGTGTAAACATTTTGCAATGTATATTAGATGGCATGCCACCTAGAGACTGAATCTACTCTATATTGCATGCTCTAGCTTGTTCTCCTAGTAAATCCAGGCAAATGTACCTTCCTTGACATTAACATTCCGCTCCATAACATAACCGATCTAATATGAAAGCGGATGCACACCTCTTTGTTTACACTAACATAATTATATATTCTATAACATTCTACGCACTTAAAACTATGAATCATTACAGCACCTTACTGTTAAAAGTTTTATAACCATATGATTGGGGAACTTGTTCTAGTTTATAAAATTTCTCGTACGTAAAATTGATATCACATGTGAAATCTAGCTTAAGAAAAATAATTAAACAGAAATATTAAATTGGACCTATACTTTTTTTCATTGCTAACAAAGGTGGCAAAGATAAACATTGTTTTAAAGAAGACGAAAACAATATGGGCAGCGGTCACATCACTTTTTCACCAAATTCAAGTGGCCGCACGCTCGTTTGCCACCTTATGATTTAAAAAAATCATAGATTAGTTCCAGTTAAAGACGGTAGTCGTTGTGAAGAAAATTAAGTCATAAAGAACTATTTGTTATAGTTCTACATCTGTTTACTACATTACATTTGTTGTAAATATCGATGTATTGTTTGGTAGAGTAGAGAATTAGTTAATGGCTCTCCATGTAACTACCGCGTGCGCGGGGCTCACTCCGCGGTTTGTTTATTTGAGTGTTCCACAGAATGTTGGCGCCGCGGTGCCGCTCCCCACGCCCCTCACCACGCTTCTTAGAATACACTTAGACGCCTAGTTTTACTAAATCCGTTCTATTGGAAAATGAAGCGTCGTTTTCTTAGCTCTACGTAAAGGAAAGCGCGCTTAGTCTTGAGGCTCCTGAAGGCTTAGCAGCGAGATAACTAAAGACGATGTTACTGCAAATCTCATGGAAACGTCATATTGTGTTAGTTTAAACAACTGAAGTAATAATGTGTTTGTCATTAGAATAGAAAACTCCGTTATTTTATGTTTCAGTATCGAGCAATGATCTTTATTTTTACCTACTGCTGTCTCATTTACTCTTATTGCAATAGTATACCTTCACAAAGATCGTAACAAACGAGAGATAGATCATAATCGTCAATAACAGATTGGCGTCAATCGTCAGTCGGCAGTCGGCAGCGCGACTCGACCATGCCTTTTACAACACGCGCCGCGGCAATACATCACGCCGTTATGGCGAGCGGCGCTGGCGCAGGCGCAGGACAACCAACCTCTATAAATATGTATCTGGATTCTATGTGTCCGTAAAAACATGCAAACAGACATGTAATCTGTTACAGATATGTCACCGACACGAACTTTGTCACTCTATAATCGGAGCAAGCACAGCTCGTGAGAGCCATTTGACATCACAGTACTGAGAACTTACACTTTAGGTTGTCAATCTATTGAGTTAACTATTTTTTCACAGTTAATGATTTGCTTAGTCCATTTGTAAACTGTCAAAGTTCACGGTCGCTGAGAGATAGAGACATTTTCACTTTTGTATTTAAGTTAAACGATAAATCACACGTAAACAATAAGCGCCTTATAATTACTACAGATTGTCTTGCATTTGCGCTGCAACCACCTGAATATTAAACTGCGTAAATAGTAGGTAATAGGACATAAACAGTAGATCAGTGCACCGTTTACTTTAATCATATATTAACACTATTAAGCATTTTAAATCAAATCATGCAAATTTATAATAACTGTAATAACCGTATTAAATGCTCTGATATTGACTTGAAAACCGTCCGCCATGTTGTTAACAAGATAGGAACAATTTGCAAGACAATTCATAATCTATTACCTGCTATTTAAAAGTTACGCCTGAAGCGATATTAATGAAGTCATAAATGACGTTAATTAATGATGCTGTTTATTAAGACTTTGCGGACTTCTAGGTCTTATCACAGCTCCTTCTAGAAGAATTATGAGAAGATCGATCTAGAAGATATAAATATTTTATATAAAGCCCGCTACTGATGCAGCGGGTTTCCTCAAGCTGTGTTTACATCTTCCTATTGATATAATATTGAAGGATTGAGAATCGCATCAACATTATCGAGGATAATAAAACCGTGTGAAGTAGCTGGTCGTTGTATAGAGTGGGCATCAATCTGTTTGTACGGCGTTGTCTCGTTGAGTATGAGTTAGATGGCCACCGCGGGCCGCATGACCCGATATCTATAAATACAGAGCACAACCATCAAGCAGCATCACAAGCCGCCGCGAACAGTACTGCCGTGCCGCAAGCTATTTATACGCGCGACTACTCACCGGCAAAACGGCCACTGAGTAACGCACCTATTGTTAACTCACTTGTCAAAGTGCATTCAATAGTTTTATTCTATTCTCATTGCACACAAATGTATTCTACCAAAAAATAAACATTGAGCAATCGACTTTCAGCTATTTGTTATTGATGTTTATTGTTGTTTACATATATAAATAAAAAAACAACGTATGCAAGTAAAAAGGCCGCTTCGCTCTGTCGACTCAACTATCGATTTCTTTCTCATCGCGCACGCTAGTTATTCGCTGATGGAATATTTAAACCGACGCTACCGCGAACCGAACTATGAACTGAAACAAAGAGATTTTTTTATCAATAGATAACTGTCTCTGACGATTTTCCTAGCCCGGGTCAAAGACCGCTCTATTCTGTAACATTTCCCACGCGGATCGCGGACCCGTGTCCGAATGTTTCGGACTTTATCTCAATTTTACGACATTTTTATCCTGGCAAATAGCTGTTTAATAGAATTCTTACTCGTGCGTAAACCATCGCCCGCTAAGTTTCTATTGAAATAATTAATAATTTATTATTAATAATTACCACGTTTCTTTAAACAAAGACAGGTAAACTCTTGCACAAATAACATCGAAAAGAAGGTGATCAAACATTTACATGCAAATCGATTTAACTTAACTTTTGCATTGATATCTTCCCATTTAAAAGACAAATTAAAATCTTAATCAGCAACTATCGCTGATTAAAGTTACATTATATATTTTTTAAATCTCCAAAACCGTAAAAGACCTTCTTTCAATTAATTTCGATAAGTTTTAACTTATCAAAGTGATAAGTACATCCTAAATGCTTCGAGACTTCGATACGATGATCCCATATTAAATGATCATCAAGTTAAATCATAATTAGCATATCAGGAAATAAATAATACGATACATTGAGCGCAGTTAATAACTTAATTAATTTAAATTGTCGACCGCGTCTCAGATGAAGTGATGCCATTAGGATTCAATTTCGTATCGCGATGTTATCAGCGGGAAGGTCAGTGTGAGTCACCGGGGACCCGACGCAACGCACAAGTGTGAATACTTTTGCGTGTATCAAGATCACACGTGTTATACATATTTTAACTTATCTAGCGTATGGTGGGGACAGGTGCGCTGTACCAAATGAATATTGATACTATATAAACAAACTTAGAACGCGGCAAATATACCCTGGGCGTCGATGGCGACAGGATGGTGAGGGGGCG
>JAOCNA010000029.1:336613-349193 GCA_026546675.1 Papilio helenus | reverse complement strand
AAGACCGGCGGCATTTGGGCCAGCGGTGGCTTCTGGGGCAAATACGCCGGTCTCTTCGTCTCCACTGGTACCCAGGGCGGTGGTCAGGAGTCGACCGCGCTTGCCACGATGAGTACTCAATATAAACAAGTTAAGATAATGCGAATTTTCTGAAACATCACTTTGAATTTTTCGTTCATCCGGTCCACATATCTTTAGGTTAGGTCTGACTGCTACGTCGTAGCAGTCCGTAGCCGTAGCAAGTCCATGCAACCAGAATTTGTTCCAATAGTAATTCTAAAACCCTTTTTAAATATTAACTTAGAATAACTGCAATATTCATTCATTCACGCTGCGCAAAAAATTACGTCATTAAATTAATGATTTTACGATACAGACTTTTTACGAATGTTAGAATTAACTCTTTAATAAAGTAGTGCCACATATTTAAAAGGTCTCCGACATATGTTTTCAAAGTAATTAAAAAATTAATAAATAGAAATATGAGAGTAGATGTCTATTTGGTTATATTAACGTCCGTGAAAAGTGATGAAAAGAATGTGTACCGTTGGACAGCCGATATTTTGACGCCATTCAATTTAATGGATTGATTGATTTTTACTGTATTACTGACATCTTGTGTTTTTTTGTATTATATTAGATACAACACTTCCATGGATAGAGTATTACTTTTATATTCCTTTATTTCACACTCATTACATATTTAGATAATTTTCAACCACCAGGAGACTAAAATTGTAACAACGAAACAAATCTGAATTCGCAAATACACTGACGATGTTAAACGAACTATAAATCATATAAAGAATTTGGCGCAATCTTTTTGCCAACGACTTGCATTAAAATCAATCAATTTTTAGACATCGACATGAGAAAACGTTAACACTCTCGTCTACAATAAATTGTGCAGGTCGCTTCAGGGAGATCGATGCGAGTGGATTTTAGACGCAGATTTATGTTGGTTTACGCCGGGATTTAAAGCTCTATTTATTGCTTACTAACGGCAGACGGGATATTGTCATTTGTTGTAATAGACACGGAGAGAGAACATATTGTGTTAATATTAAAATTTAGATTATACGTGATGCTTAGGTAAAAATTATATAGAAAGACGTGCAGGATATGGCATAATATGTTATTCATGTAGGGTAGATGTCACTTATGTGATGTTATTACACTTAAGATTTGATGTAGATAATATTAACAAGATCAATGTCCGCTTACGTATTTCACTATCTCGTATAAGCTATCAATAAACGATCTTTAAGAAGAACGTTAAATATTATATTGGCTTGGGTCGCCAAGCTGATATTTCAAGTGTTTTTGTATCGCTTGTGATTAATACATTAGCAGATTTTTATTAATTTACTTAAATTTCTTATACCATTCCACCCAAGTTTTAAGACTGTGCTAGGATAAGGTATACCACAATAGCCGAATAACAGGATTCGAACCCTTGACCACTGAGTCGCAGATCCGTACCCTTAACTGTTTTCTTGTATGATTTGGGAAAAAAGAACTACAATATCCGATATGATTTTACTTATGACATAGTTTAACATACAATAAAAAAAAACTGAAATTAGAAAGTACCACTGAAGTAATTTACGTAATAAATAATTGTTTTAGCATAAAATATACAAGGTCTACGTCGTAGCTGACCTCTAGTGGCCCTCGATGAAACATGTAATGGCTAATAAATCACACAAAATACACAATCACTCCAGAATACAGCCAGAATAGCTCTTGCAATTTATGAGTAATAAACATAAGACTTGGCGGCTCGGTATTAAGGCCCTGTAATTGTATTGATCGATACGTAAGAATGTTGCCTCTCTTAATCCGTTAATTCGTGAGTTTTCACTAGCGAAACATTTACATAAAACATTTCCATGTGTATTAAATAAAAATCTTTTAGTATGGAATTTAATCGTTTGTTAGATCAAAGTTCAAAAGAATATGTATCGTTTCTTGAAGGACTTTGTAAGAATAAGAAAACGTTAAAGCAATGAATAGTTTTCCAATTACATTCTGATATCTGATTTAAAGACCAATTTCCGACCTTCGTTAAAGGTTTACGACAGCTGTCCGAGATATCCAGGGGTCAGAAAGTAACAACCTTTGAGATTGTTAAATACACATATGAAATCTGATTACGCTATAAGTCTTCAAGGTTACATATTACAAAGGTATTGTAGTTTTTATTTTAATCTAAAGTTGATTACAGATTATATAATTTTAACGATACATTTAGTTTTGATTTCTCTACATTTTATATACTGTAACTACGCGAATCATTAAGTTTTCCCTTACTCAGTCATTATATTCGTAATAACAGTTTGAAAGTCTTTAGTAGTCAAAAGATAGTAAATAGACGTAATAAAGTTTTATTTCTATTGTAAATAATATCTGTTTTATTCCAAAAATATAGTAAGGTACTGTTTTAACTCTTTGATCGCTGATTGTTGTTATGGACGTCAACGTAGTTATATGTTTCACCATAACTCTTGTTTACTGATCTCGATCGTATGTTGCAAGCTTAAACGTATGTTTGAATAGCCATGTTAAGTCAAAAATTGCGCCGTGTAGAGTCATTGTATAAATGGGTTGGCGTATATTTAAACTCAAATGTATTTGAAAGACAATTTTTTTTATGGTAAGTGGCCCTATAAGTTTAAGTTTCTAAACAGTAGTAAAGTAAACTCGTACTTGTTCTCAATTATAAAAAATGTTAAAACATTAAATAATAAAATTTTAATGTGGACGGAAGACCTTGTCTGTATAGATAAGCGACATATCACTCTGTCAGTTTGATAGTAAAAATATATAAATATGAAATTCGTTTCATGATAAAAGCTTTTACATGTTTTTCAATTTATACTTTTATTTGCACTATAATACGAGCTCGCTTCTCATACATGTTTTGCGTGTATTCAAAATGTGAATGTTTACAGTGTCGGGATTTTAAACAACGAGTCCAATTGGCAAAGGGTAATTTTAGTATACATACAAATATGTTTTTTATTTATGTAAAACTAAGTAATGTTTTGTGAATTTGCACAAATCAAAATCACAATGACGTGAGCGCATAACAAACATCATTACACGCAAGTATACCTAAGTAAGCCACGGCCCAATACGGTTTGACTTTCTTCACATTCTTGATTTACTTTACATATATGTGAAGATTACATAACGATGTATTCCTTAATAACTTTACGAGTTGGGTATATTCATGGTTCAGAATTTTCAACATCCCTCTGACTTATTAACAAGCGTGGGAAGGGGGCAATGTGGACACGTAGGTATCACGTCCCGCTTTAATGAGTCCATTGTAATGATTAAGGCAATAGCTAGCCGTGTTTACCCCGATTGGAATTAAGCGAGCTTTTTGTTTTACCTTTATACAAGCACAATATGACGTCAATAATATCTCCAAATTATCAAATTTCGTTTAAAAAAGTAAAAGACGAGTATAACAAATTCACCTTGGAGCAAAATAGAGGAAAACAATTTGTTCAAGTGGACATCATAGTTGAAAACTGTATAGTTACTGAGAGTATTGACTGGTCAACGTACTTAGTTTTTCTAAAGAGTCAATAGTTTATTTTCATCGCGTAGCTAACCACAAATGAAAATTCCGACAAGTTCAAACGTTAAAGAGAATTTGCGGCAAACTGCAAGCAAATCTCGTCTAATAATAATCATGAAAATGTCTTTAACAAGTGATTGAGATAAACATCCCTTGACTACGTGTCCAGTGTAAACACGTCGCGGTTTGTCTTCAATCCGGCTGATATCAGCTAATCATAATAAACGACGCACAGCAAATACATAAAGCGTATGACGACAATCTGAAATCAAGACCTAAAGCTAAATCTGTCCTCGTCATGTTGCGAGAAAATGTATTGACAATTTAATAACATTCTTCTCTATTAAGAACAAAAGACTTAATGAGTCTTCGTTAACCTTTTTCTGTATTAGAAATACCGATTTCAAGTCATATTTTAAATTAGAAGTAACGCTCTACTTTGTATATATTTATAAATTGTACTCTGTACGTATTTATTACTTCATTAATAATGTCTCATTGTCAAGTCATTGTCTTAATAACAAAGAAACGACAATAAGCTGGTCAGGATACTTAAGAAAATTACTCTTGCTTTGTATTTAAATTTACAACAATTAATAAAAACACCAATTTTTTAACGAAAATTGAATTGAAAGGTTCTAAACCAGTCAGTCTTTATTCTAATATAACTAAAAGGAAATAAAATATCTACATTGTGCGTGCGAAGTATTAGGTAACGTCCTCAAGGCGCAATAAAACTGTGATCCCTTAGATAAGTTATAAAGATTACCCCAACTCGTAAGTAATTGCCCACATAGGACCTTACAAACTATGAGTATGCATTAACTTATTTCTCTACTAAGTAAACTTTAGGAAAATAGCCACAGTAGATACTAATTCAGTTCTAGTTCATGAAGTCTGTAAGATATATTTCAGTTAAAGTTGTTTTCAGTTGCGTTCCGACGCTCGGCCTGAAACAACGTCCTCGATGTGGGGAGCTTCGGGTGAAAGTTTTCGATGTCTGAATATATTGTACTACGGAATAAAATAAAATTAACACGCGATTTGGTTTACAAGTGACAGTACTGAAATAGTGAATGTTATTTGTTGCTCATGTTGTAGTTATATGTACTAAGTACTTTTTAAACCATTCTCTGGCATATCAATAATCGGGATACATACATAAGTATATAGGTAATGAGAAAGCAGATTTTTTGTTCAACAGTAGGTAAAATTTATGAAAAATTAATATACACTTATTTCATTATCTTTCACTTCCGTTTTCCTTTACTTTTCATTATGAATTTAATATGCTAAAATTAGAAGAGAGGAAATTAATTGCAAACCCTAGATTGTAAGATTTATGCCCTGTCAGGCGTTTTCTCTCTTGACATAAAAGTAATTAGCCTTTCATCTTTTAATAAGAAAAAAAGGAACAATATTTGAGAATAAGAGCTGAGAAAAATCCACAATATAATAATTACAAACAATTAGAGACGCTTAAATTACATTTTTGTCATTTTAAAAATAAATTTTATATAAACGGTCCTATCTAAAAAGGCCAGCAGGCTTTGGTAATTTTTAATTAAATGCGAATGAAACTTTACTTTGTAACAAAAAGTTTTTAAATTAACAATTGAAGTTTTTGCTTTTCGCGTTTCAGTACAGAGAAGACTTATCTAGTAGTTTTACTGTAAGTACTTACTATGATAAATCATTCTTATACTTTAAATAAGAGGTATACATTTGAAATCTTCAATTAAATTTGTGACAAAAAAATATTTAGGAAAATCTAACAGGAATTACAAAAGCTTCGTTGTAAAGCTAGTCACTGATTCGTAATTGTTGTATACTTGTGTAACAAGAACATAAATAATATTCGCCACCTGTTCGGAACATAAAACCTGTGGAGTAATGCAGTAAGTGGCACTAAACATTTTTCATACCGAATGTACGGAACGCGTTTGTTTAACAGATGGGTTCTTACGGAGACGTTTGTAAGTTTGGGACAATATCGTGTATAATATTTTAACGGTAAAATATTGTTATTTTACAAATTATAAAAGGAATACGTATTCATTACCGTATTTACTTTTGGTTAGTAGATATAAATAATGTTTAGTTCTTAACGAAAAGTACAGGAAATTACAAACAGTCTTGGTATTTTTAAAATATGATTCAAATTTTTAAAAAGCATACTTTATTATCTTTTTTTAGGATTACAATGTCGTAGTCGTGATTCTTATTGTGAAAAAAGATAGATTAAAATGTAATTCAAAACAATTAATCAAAATAAGTGACAAAGTGTGAGTAGTGATGTGTTGAAATCAAAGACAAATTAACAAGAAACCGAAAATGCCGATGAGGTCGTTTAACACAACGTTTGGCGTGCGGTGGAACGGGTCTGAGGCGTGGGGCGCGGGGTCCGCAGGGGCTGCAGGGCCCGCGGGTCTGGACGTGTTCCACCGCGCGGATGTGGTTGTCATCGCGCTATACGCCGCGGTACTCACCACCTCTCTGGCGGCAAACACGCTGCTCATCTTCATTGTCGTCAAGTTCCAGTACATGAGGAGGTAAGTGGAACTTTGAACATATGAAAAAGAGTTTATGTTATATGGCAGACTGCTGTCGTAACAGCATACAAGACTATATGAGAATATCACCTTCTTCAGGTGGGATCGTGGTCAAGTGCTACCTTAACAAACATAAAAAAAAACAAAGATGATAAAGACGAAACTAGAACAAGAAGCTTATTGAACAACTTAATGGCTCTGATTCCCATATTTCGTTATTTGTTAAGGATAATGTTTGCTTCACGAAACTGTTATATGCAGATCATGTTTTGATAGCTTCATATTGCGTTTGAATTAGATATCAATAGATTCTAAGTTTTTTATATTTTCAAACAATTTATCAGTTCAATATAATGTATGTATCTATATGTTTAAAACTAAACTGTTAACTGGAAAAATATGGAATTATTCTATTTAATGTGCTCTTTAAGTATTTTTTTATTAAATGCACAGCAATGGTCTTGCAATTGTTTTCATGATCACATTAAAAAAATGTTAATTCTGTTACGTGCAAAGCTAATTCTTTTATTAAACTTCAGAGTTTCACAGCTTCTCAAAGTTATAATAGATTGGAATGAAAATTACCATAACTATTTTAATTGAATAAAGAGTAACTTAGAATTTAGACTTAATATTGAAGTAATATAGAACTTTACCTCTAATAGAAATAATACTTATTTTTAAACATGGCGATTGAAAAAAAATTGTTATGAAGTGAATGTAAAAGGTCACTAAACTTTTCCGTTGCTATTTATTGAAAAGTTCAGATGTCTTCGCAGTTTTCAATTAATTTAAATAATAAATGGACAATCAAAAAACTATGGCAGTAAAGAGTAAATTGCTTTTTTATTGCAGGTCTCGTCAGAGATAAAGTGAAACTGTTAAATTTAAATAAAATTGCAGCTTTGAATCCCCGCGACGAACTTAACTGAGAGTAAAACGTAATTGCGTACTTACTTTTATATATTATACTTGTTACATCTCCCGGCTTTACTCGCTATACCAATCGATATCACCTTAAACATAAATGCAACCATATTGTTAGTATTACGTAAATAAACAATTATTATCGCGGTAAAGTTAAGGAAAACTTAGAGAGAAATAGGTAAAAGAATGAAGAAAAGTTGGCTTTTGAAAGAAAATCTTAAGAGTCGTGTTCCAGTTTTATTTTTATAGCAAAGAATGGAGTGCTTTTTCAAAATAATAACTTGATATCTTGTTTTCTAATACAATGTATGGTGCTTGGGTTATATTTAAAACTGTTAAAATTAGTGTTTTGACTTCCACGGGCATCGCCAGGGGGAGAAGCTAGTAGCTATATCCCATAGTAGACAACAAATTATTAGTAGCTGCCACTTCCCTTTATACCTATCTTTAATAATACTTAATCTAGCGACATTCCGTATTACTTTGTTATCAATTTTGGCACCAAACAACCGTCTAACGGATTTCTAATAGCTTTTAAACAGACCTATAAATAGCTGTACCTTCTCTACAACTACTATCATTGTTGATAGCAGTTCATCTGTTTTTCATTATTTCTTTATTATGAGTTGTTTTTGAACTTCATTTTTTAACATTGTTTGTAAACGTCATTAAGAAGATATACGCTCATGTGTTCCGTCGATCGTGCCAGGAAGAGACATCAATCAATTTTATCGAATTTATCAGATTTCAAATAGGTCACGATACCCTTCATACGAGGACAAATCTAAAGGTAAATTCTTTTATGCATGAATTCACAAAAAGGGCACTTATCCGTTCCGATCCTTGCTTAAGGGTTGAGAATTCATTTTATATGTTACTGACTTTGCATGAAAGCCATTTCAAACAAGTTTATTTCGAAAAAGCGATTGCCACATCAAAAATAAATTAATGATTTATGAATCAAAGAGCAATTAAAAAAACAGTTAATTGATTTAACGGTATCACACACATCAAATATATTTCATTTGCATCAAGCTCCGATGAGAGCTTTGATGTGCGAACTGTATGCAAAAACTTAATGGGACGTTTCGTCAGTGCTAAGTACTTGAGCGTTATATTTACTGTCATAACCTGTTAGATTGTTATTAACATTTTCCCGCTTAATTAGCTATGCATTTATGTTTTCAATGTTAATTAGGTAGTTTACGTTTGTGAAAGACTTTGTCATTGTAGAGATAATCATTTGTTTATTATAGCAAATCACTTTTAATCTGTCATAGTAAAAACTAAAAGTGTGACGAATGGATAATTAAAATTTTTAAGCTATTTAAAACAATGAATTTCCAACAGATTAGCACAAGAAAAATAGAATAATGTTTAAATGTGTTTCACTTTCCTGTTTTAATGTGAGTAATAAAATTCTTTTATGTTGAGATATAAAAGTGTATTTAACGCCATAAAAGTAACATTACACATTAAAACGTATCGTCTCGCGTTCGCCGAATTATCTTTGGCTATTAAATACAAACATCGGATTCCTTTGAATATTTCTATGATGTTTATCCAAAAACGTAAACGAAAAGGTTAAAGTTAAAGATCTTAGACATGTAACTCTTTTCGTAAGCTGTGTCGTTATATTTCATCAAATTGACGGTACTTTATAAGATCAGTTTACTGTTTAAATTGAAGGCGTTGTTTTCCGGATTTGGCATTAATTGGATATCTGACTACGAGATGTTTTTGTATATTTAATGTTTCTTGTCATAACAAACATGATTATGAAAAGCTATTGGATTGACGTTAACGATATCCTTCTATATAACACTAATTTTCGACACCGACACCGTCGGCGCGTAATTAAAATAATAACTTAAATAGTAGTCTATGCATTCTTCCGGACTATGTTCTTCATCTGTGTAAAATTTCATCGAGATATGGATCTCGACAATGACGACAACGACAATGTATGGACAGCCGTTTAGGCTATAAACTCTAACAAACATACATCTAATCTTTCTTAGTAAGATAGAAAGCATTCGCATTTTAAACTTTATTTTGTGAAACTATACTTTAATTTTTTTTTCTATTTCTCAAAAATAGGAGGCTACAATAAGGGAGGTGTAATTAATTCACGAAATTATTTCGTTACTTTTTAGTGTATTGTTTTTTGAGTATATTTTGTCTTTCGTGTATTATGTTTGGAAGTGGGTTTTGTTTTTTTTTTAAAAATTGATTACAAGCTAGTAACAGAAAAGTAACTCTTACAAAAAGTCGAAATGAACTTACTGACTCACTAAATGCCGTTAAATAAAAGTAAGTTTGGTGATCCATTATTCTTCCGAAGATTGAAAGAGACTTTTTCCTTGAAAGCTACCAAAGATGGAATTCAATTAAGAGTAGAAAAAAATGTACCGTGAGTCGCTAATTACATTTCTTAGGTAGATTTGTTTTGTCGCTAATACTTATACAATAAACGATCTTACAAAATGGCGAAAATTGCAATAAAGTGTTTCAACAGTGGGAATTCACGGTTGATCATATTATTATGAAGCATTCCAAACAAATACGATAAAGTTGTAAATTTCAGAATTTGTTATTTGATACGACAGAGGGCGCGATTGGTAGCGACTGGAATTTCGGCCTTAACAATTTTCCGCTCGGAATATTTGGAGCGATTTAATTTCTGATTAGGTGTACTCGTACATCCATATTTCACCAAAGTTAGATTCTGATATTTCAAATCCCTTCCAATCTTCGAAATTAAACGATCAAATATGTACAGTTGTTAAATTAATAATTTGATTTGGGAATTAATTTAGTCTAAAATTAACAATTTTGTCTTTAATTGTCCTTTGTATTTGAAATTTAAAACAAATAATTTAGTAATTAAATAACTCTGATAGACTAGATTTTGTGTTTCATTAAGGTCTCTGCAGTATATTTACTTCATTAATCAAAGTCATAAACTGTATAAGAGTAACGAGGGAAGAAATTGCTTTCCTGTTATCGCATACGGGAATTAGTTTGGTCGCCGAAACATAATTGAGTGTGAAACCGAAACAATACTCGTGATAAAATCTTTCGAGTGTATTACGAAAATAATTTCGTAAATGCAGTTCGAAATTTCATAAATATGTAAAAATGTGATTTTATCTCAGAATGCTTTCACTTTACAATTGTATTATGCATTGAATATCTTCGTTTATTCAAATTAAATTGTGCATCTAATCGTTTACTTATACAAGTTTTATTAAAGTGGTGTCACGTTTTACTAATAGTATTAACAAATAAAGTTTAATTTCGTCCAAGTTATACTCTACTCACAATGTTGAATAACAATTTAGTAACGTTACAACATGATAACACTAGAAACTACATTTAATATTATTACAACGAATATAATATTAAATTAAATGTCTAGGTAAAAATGGTGCAACTTATGGTTGTAACCATCATCCACAAGATTTGATTTATTAAAGTCGTTGAAGTGTTCCCGCTGGTGCTTACCTTGCAAACTCACTTCTCTAGATTACACGCAAGGAGCTTATCATGCAAATCAGCATTCAACGCGACCACGTATAGTGTAACAAGATTGTAATCTTGTGAAAAATTTAAATCTCATTGTAACACGTGTGAAGGATTTGAGGGTAGACAGAGAATATTTTGCCGGTGACTAGAAGTTAATTCAGTTTAATTGATTATTGTTTAACAGCTCTCAATGTGAACAAGATACTTTATAAAAAGAACCTCCATGATTGACGTTATCAAAATATTTCTATCAAAAAATGTATTTCAGTCTAGTCACGTCCGCAGATGGATATAAAGCTCCCACACGCATTGGCTAACAAGTATAATTATAGTTAGACTATCCTTTGTCACTCTGACCTTTTACGTTTAACATTTTGAGAATCAAACCATTTCAGTTCCCCCGAGTGATTCAATACCTAAAATGATTGAATTAATTTCTAAACACAATGCGTTCCCGAGCCATTCAGTCTCACCTTACAGTTATTGTTGGCTCTCGAACTATTGTTAGTCAAGATTGATGGTGTCGGGTTTCACGTAGTACACCTAAATAATTCACATGAAACAATTCAAATTAAATTATAAATAGATACAATGTAACATCAGTTAATTGAAAAGAGTTATTCATACTACAGCACACAGAGACGTTAAGTAATCTATCTATTAACTGTCTGCGGTAGTGACAGAGAGTACTGAATGACGGTATTGTCTGTGTATATGCAGTGAAATTAAACGTAGAAGGACTATTTTTAAATTAACCACAACCATATTTGGAATCTACATATCATTCTTTGTTGACGCCTATGCCACATTCATGTGGATTATGATCGATTACGGACATCACTAGCAACAGCGTTACACGAACATCCCTATTAGACAAATCATTCACTCTCTTGCACTTCGTCAGTCACTGCGCGGCCATGCTTCAAAACTCGGGCTAATCAAGTTATTGGTAATCGAACCAAAATGTAGTTTACAGTAATTAAAGATTCTCAAGCTTATATTATGTCCACAATTATGAGTTATAAACACTTTTTAAATGCTTTAGCTATTATTTTTATCCTACAGTAAAATAAAGGCTTTTACGAAATCTTCGTCGACGTGGCTGATCTCCGGGGTGTCGTAATCTTCGATTAAGGAAAATATCTTTGCTGTCTATAAAGAGATTATCTGTACTTTTTATCTATTACTTTCAAAGGTTATTAATTAACACAACCAAGTTTCTTATTTTAAGTTTTACTTTCTATTTATTGCTATTGTTGTTAATAATAGTTCAAATACCAGATATTACGTGAAATTGTTTTACTTAATGCCCTAAAAGTATTTAATATTAAGTCTGAAACCAGCCTGTTAATTTAGAAAGTCTTTATTAAATCGCTTAAAATGTAATGTATGATTTAATTTTTGCATTAAGCAATGTTTTTAAATTATATCCAGTTTTCCTTTTGAAGTTGTTTAATCAGAATTAGGCGACATTATGAAATTCCCTTTGGGGCAATCTGCGTAATAAGGTGTTCTGAAAATTTGGCTTCTGGAGAATGAAAACGAGATAATTTGAATAGCCGTGTGTCCCAAATGACTTGATGATAATTCCGTCGCTTAAAAATCCCTCGTTTTGTTTTAGTGCAACAATAATGGATGAAATGTGTGTAATTGAGAATCAAAACCTTAGTAAATGTAGTGTAAAAAAACTTATAAAATCTTACTAATATGCAAACGTTTAGATGGATGGATGTTTGTAACAGTTTGTAGCCTAAACTGCTTAACGGATCTCGATGTAATTTGACATAGATGTAGAGGATAATCTGGAAGAACAAATAGGCTAATTATCGAGAGTTTATTCTATAGCTATGACGTTTGATTAAGAATAGATTATTCTCAATTAATAAATTAATCATACTAATATCATAAATGCGAAAGTTTAGATGGATGGATGGATGGATGGATGTTTGTTAGAGTTTGTAGCCTAAACGGCTGAACGGAT
>JAOCNA010000029.1:279342-298486 GCA_026546675.1 Papilio helenus | reverse complement strand
ATCATTACATGAAATGACTGACAAAACTTGATTCTCAGTAGAGTTAATTGCAGAATTCTAAGATTTACACAAATATGGTATTTCATTACCTAATAATAAAATATGGACGGTTTTAAATACATTTTATTTATAATAAAAAAGGCAGCAAGATTTCTTAAAGGCCAAATATTATCATGAAGTCGCTCACTGAAATTTAAGCAGCTGGAAGGCAATTTACTCGCGGTGCCTTCCGCATAATTTAATACTTAACTTATTGCTGCTTCCCGCCTAACTTCGTAATATTAATCGATGGCGTCAGATCTCACTTACTAATTTACCCAACGATAACTACTCATATTATACGTTAGCGTCCTTAATTGTAAACTTTTAAAAACACAATTTGATAAACCTATACATACAATAAAATTGCAGTGTCTGTTTGTAATATCAAAAAAAATTTACAGATTTCAGAAAGATGATGTATTTGCGTTGCTAATAACGAAAAACGCATTTAAAAATTTTTTGTCTGTCTGTTTATCTGTGTGTCTGTCCGCAAGCCGCGTTTGTTTCGGGTAATCTCCGAAACGGCTGGGCCGATTTCGACCGTACTTTGACTGAAGGGTAGCTGACATAGACAGGCATTTTATAGACCACCTTTTTATCTTAATATTGCGTGGACGAAGTCGCGGGGAACAGCTAGTAAATAAATATAATAATTTCTCTAGTGCATTCGTTGTATCTACACATATTTGCGAAGAAATTCAAAGATATGTGTGAAGTCAACCCGCAGAGGGCCACCGTGGTTGACTACGGCCTAGTCACCTAGGGGTGAGTAACCTAAGTTAAGACTTAGGGTAGGCTTCGAGCCCCTAAGTGAAGACGTATAGTGAGCTGGTGATAATGATTCGTTATATTATACCAACATAATTTATCATGTTATTTTCAAAAGTATTTTTAAAATATACTGGAAAAGAGTTCTAGCGAGAGTAATCCAACGAAATAAGCAACAATAAAGTTGTTTTAAAAACACTAATTAAAAACTGGAAGTCAACAGTCCCGGAACAAGAGACCACAGCGACGATAAATAAAATTACATCTTCGGTGAGACAAAAAAACAATAGTGAAACTGCATGCGGTCGGCTGGAGTGCGACATCTGGACCAAAAAAAATCTACAGAAAATTCCAGTTTAATGCGGTTCATTTTGCTGCTTAACTACAATGGTCTACAATCAGGGGCAGGGTTAAAAATATTTCCAACAAGGCAACGGTTAACCTTCTTGTTGTAATAAATAATTTCATTCACATCTTTTATGGTATGATTAAAAATACGATTGATTTTCAAACTTGTAAAATTTCACATTTGAACGCAACAATAAGAGTAAGACAGATTTTGAACATGTTGCCAGTGTCATTATTTCAATTTAGAAGTGTTAAAGATCTTTATATTCCAGATCTCTTACTAAAATCGCTGTTGAAATTGTTATCCAATCGCCAGAAAACATTAGTGATATTCTCATTTGTCTTTGAAATCAGAAAGTGTCAGTTTATGAACTAGTGAGACGGAATATGCGTTTGTACGTAACAACGATAACCGAGGCATCTCATCATAACGATAGCGCGTCACATCACGTACGTCTGTGTCTACCCTTTGTGACATCACATGTTACTAACTGCACTATCATGATGATCATAAATGGAGATGTTTAAAATGATTGACTATGTGTGGTTTAAATTCATCAGCTCAATCAATCGGTAATTCAAATAGAAGATTCTTGGAGTGGATTTCGTATGACATATCTACAGTTTTAGACTGTTTCCGTAACCACTAATGGATGCTGTAAATTTGCTATTGTAACAGAGATAAAATATCAATTAATAAAATGTCTTTATCCGAATGTAATTTTTTTTTTCATTTAGTTTTGGATGTGCCGATAAAATGGCAATTGGACATTTGGACGATATCAGTTAAACAATAAACGAGTTGACAAAAAAAGGCCACGCCGTCAATCCTGCGAACATTTATCCGGCGAATAACTTAATTAAAACTTGGAATCAACGGCGTTGCAGCAACGGACCGCGACGCTGATAAATAAAATTATTTCGTCGCAACAAAAACAAGCGTGTAATCCCACTTCATGCAGTTTGCTTCTACACTTTGTTTGTGTCCAGCGAGAACTACGTACCGTATTTTACACTGTCTTATTTCTTTCATTTGTTTAGGAATTGTGGGAATCGAAATCTTCAGAGATATAAAAACCTTAATTGGAATGTCTGTCGCATTTAGTACAACTAATCATTGTTTCCTCACATCTCTGCAGTTCTAACTAAGCCCATGTTTAATCATCATATTCACAGTTTCAATACAGAACCGTTTAATAGCTTCACCCATTTCCATCTTTTACTTCTTGTCTACATCTCTGGTACACAATATTTGTTAGAACCAACGTTCACCAATGTATTTTCAAAATTGTTAAAGTGAAATCTTGGTAACTGGTAAACTCGCTTACAAAATGTGTACAATAGATTTATGTTAGTGAGTGTAACAGGAAGTACGCTGCGGACGACAAAAGCGGCAATTACCGCTCGACAAGCGCGCGGTGAGCACACTGTTTAGTCCGTCTCCATTAGCGCCCTCTCTGCACCCAAATAACACAATACTCCTCGCATCCTTGAACATAACTGGGCGAGCTTTGTGTTTTTAGTCCTTTTAATTACTCTGCAAGTCCAGTATAACACGTACATAAAGACAAACTCTATTTCAATATAAATAAGGGTTAAAATAGAGCGTGTTTCCATCAACTCTTTACCAACAATGTTTCATAGATTACTAATGATTTAGTTTTTTTCTTCTCTAGTGGTTAATGGTTGCAAGCAGTCTATTGCGTTTTCATTAATTACTTTAACCGTTATACAAAAGGTTTATTCAGTTATAAAAAGTGCCATTCGAATTATAATTCAAAGAACAAAGAATTTAAATTTAAAATTATACGAGACAATCGTTTTTAACTTTAAACAATGTACGATATGTATGTACAAAAGAAATTGATTGGTTTATTCACACAACTAAGTTCAACTCAGACGAAGGGTAAAAAGTTCACCTTGAAAATGTTTAGAGATATGAATTTATATTCATTATGCGAATTGGAGCGTATATTTGACTTTGGTCCGCAGTAGACGCTCCCCTCACTTTAATCTCCCCCCTCACTTTTATTATATCAATACAGACAGAATATGATATTTTTGTACACTACAAAGCATTGCACGTTCGAATATTGAACAGTCCGTAGATTATTAACAATTTTTTGATATAATTCTGTATGTACCACCTGCAGAGTCAACTCCAAAGGGCAATATTGTATTTAATATTTGAACGTAAAACAAATAAAGTTTATATTCTAATAAAGTTTTAATATTAGTATTTTCATCTATAAGAACGAATAGCGATACATCTATACTAATATTATAAAGAGGAAAGATTTTTATTTTTGGATTTTTGTATGTATTTGAATCACGTAAAAACTACTGGGCTGATTTTAAACACTCTTTCACCATCAGAAAGGTAATTTATCTCTGAGTCACCAACGTGAAAATTAAAAAGAAAAAGTAAAACTATATATAGCCTATATTACTCAGTGATAAAATAGCTTTTTAATGGTCTCAGAATTTTTGAAATCAGTCCAATAGTTTTTGAGTTATTCCAATACAAAAATTCAAATCTTTCATCTTTATAATATTAGTATAGATTACGTGAGTTAGCACTTTTAGGACGTTATTCATCATTTTGTTAATTAAGTTTGGAGAATTGAAAACAAAAACATTATATATTACCTGTCGGCACACGAGGGTATATAAAGCCATAAATAATATTAAATCACAGTCCCTTTCACATAATTTTACGTCGAACTTATTACATTGGGCCAATGCTAAAGTTTGTAAAGTTAAGCGACGCAAATGTTGAGAATTCGGGAAAATCGGCAACTAAACGAAAATGGACTTTGAGGGAAATGCAATTCAATAAAACAATTTATATAAATGTTCAAAAAAATCTGTATATTAATTCGATTTAAATTCAATTATCATATTACTTTTGATTTATTAATAGTAATTAATCATGCTGTATAGAAACCTTTCATATTCAGTCCTGATTTTATTCAGCCAACTACGAAAGTCATAATAAGAAGAGCTTCGACCAACATCTCAAGTAGCTCTCGCTAGACGGTTGGATTTACGGCCCGATTCAAAAGGCAGTCATTTTAGAAACCGCACGCATTGTGAAGAGGTTCCTGTGTCTGCAGCCCTGACCAATGGTTGCTTGAGTCTTCGGATTCCGCAGCCGGTGGTCCTCTATTTTTTATACAGTGTGTTTTATATTACTATTCTTTTTTTTTATAAAATCATGTCAAACATATTGTATATAAAATATGAAATAAAGATATATGGTAAAACAAAAATAATAAAGTCATTTAATCCAGTATTACCCTTAAAAGATATTCCTTCATAAAACAGCCAGAGTAAAAGATTAGTAGAAATGACATTGAAAAAGTCGTCCCATAAAGGAAGGTGGCAACGACTTAAGAGTTTTATTTAAGTTTTATTCAAAATACTTAAGTTGGAAATGCTTCACGTCAAGAGACTGCACCTCGACGGCGCATATTTTTACATTCATAGCGCAAGGTGTTACCAAGTTTAAGACAAGTACCTTACTGAATCTTTTAAACTGTTTAGAATATTGTATTCTGATATTTAAATTACAAATAATTATATTTATAACTTATGAAACAGAAATAATCATACTAGTAATACTATAAATGCGAAAGTTTAGATGGATAGATGTTTGTTAGAGTTTATAGCCTAAACGGCTCAACGGATTTCGATGAATTTTGATAAAGATGTAGAGCATAGTCTGGAAGAACACATAGACTACTCACATTTGTTTTTTTTAATTCCACGCCGACGGAGTCGCGGGCGAAAGCTAGTAGTGTTATAATGGAACAGACTAGGCCAACTCGAAACTCAAAAGGTGACAATTCCGAATCAATTCTGTGACATTCACATTTCAGTCAAAGCTGACAGACCCTAAAAGGAACATAAGAACTTATAAGAATTAAGAGTAAGACGTCGGATAATCAGTAAGTTTACAGAACGCGGTCTTCAATGTTCAACATCGTTACACAATAAAAACAAAATCAAAGCAAGGGAAGCAGTGACACGGAATATGAACAGCAAACTCGAGCGACGCCCATCTCCAACGGACTTAAACAATGATGAATATTCACGGGGATCGAACAAACGTTCCGAAATGAATTTAGTGGGAAATGCCGCGTTGTCAAATGGTGCCTGTATAAACTAGAGCGGATAGCATTGATATTCAACTGTTATCGCAAGATACACGCGGATTTATCACACGGTGCATTATTTATCAAATCAAAAGAGTACTTATACTATCTTACTATATCATGATTCAAGACAATATCTCAGAAAATATAACATTTTTTAGTTTAAATAAAAGAACCGAAAATAGATATCAGCTTCATCACCAGCTCACTATACATCCCAAACGAGGGGCTTTGTTAGGAGTGACTAGGCCAATTAAGTACAGTGAATAAATCAATGCATTTTACTATAAAATTATAGCCATCTCGTTGCCGTAGTGGCTTTGTAAAGTTTTGTAGTAACAGCTGGCTTCCTGACAATTTAGAAAGCAATGAATAAACAAATTTCCTACAACATTAAAACTTTGACTAAGCTTATCAATTAATGTAAAAGTGAAAATATGGGCAATTGCAAATATACGGTGATGGTACACTTTTTGCTGGACAAGTAAGATTTATTGTGGACTAGCTTTCGCCCGCGACTGCGTCCGCGTCAAGTAAAAAAAAAAACAAGTAGCTTATGTGTTCTTTCAGACTAACCTCTACATCTATGCTAAATTTCTTCAAAATCCGTTTAGCCGTTTAGGCTACAAACTCTAACAAACATCCATCCATACATCTTTCGCATTTATAATATTAGTATGATTTACCGCCGATGTGTACAAAATATTTCTATCGATAAAATTACACTTATCTGTTCGTATACTAATGAATAAATGTGATAATTCATTAGACTACATGTTAACTTATTGAAAAACAGAATGTGAACACATGGCGAAACTTCGACCACCGAGAAAAGTGTGACAACAAAACAATTAACAATAAACAGGCGCGGCAGAGCGGTAGCGGCGGTAAGTAGGGCTGCGACGCGTCCATTAGCGACTCGGCAAAAACTCCCCGAAACACAGCGAAACAATTTGCCTGCACCACCCACCGGGCCACCCCTGATTTAACTTTATTTTTCTGCAGCCAGTACACGGGAAACAGAAAAATATTTCATTGTTTATCTATACAATGTTTTTTTGATCTGTTTTTTTACGTACATAGCGGAATTCATCGTTCTGCTATTTTAGTTACGGTCGATGTGTCCTCGAATTGAGTGGAACATTTAAACGGGCTTTTGTGCGGTTTTTAATTTTAGATTAAGCTTTCAAAAATACTTTTTGCAATAAAAATTCTATTCGGTATATTCTGATGTTATTGCTTTCGTTAACAGTCATATCTAGATGCTCGACTTCTACACGTATAATCAAATCTTCTCTATGATTCTGTCTATTTATTGTTAGAATGAATAATTAATACACTTTGGGTAATTATAAATAAAACCCAGCAACACACCCACGTTATACACCCACAACCATAAGTGGGCGTTGTACCTTAAAGCAAAATAAACGTGTTCAATTACACGGACCCATGACATGGGAATGGACGTACGTCGAGTCCTATTTGCCGCGTTACGCGATAGATTTTTACAAGCCTGACATACCGGGTCGCCGGACGTCATTTCGCGCAATTTGCGCAAATAAAATATGGATCGACGCGGCCGCGGCGCACCTACGTTTTTATTCGTTGTTAAACAATTTATATCGTTTTGATAAACCATAAACGGTAATATTCACATTATTAAATCATTTAAAATATACCTGACTGTTCACATCACTAGTTGCGGAGCGTGTAGGTTCAGATAGAGAGTTATAGCGCTGCTTCGATCCAAGATGTGTGACGTCAAGCGTGTCTTAACACTTCAAACTAAAATCGCTGGATCAGAATTAGTCATAAGGTAGCAAGTAACAATGTAGTTTTAAACAAATTTCGTTTGCAAATATTGTATTTATGTTTCTAGTTAATTAGAGAGATTTTTTATTTCAAGTTACGTATAAGAATGTGGTTTGAAATGTACATGTTATAAAATAAGTAGAATAGATTTAACTTGGAACGTATTTAAATTATAAAGTGTAGAGTGCACGTGAGCGGTGGTTGGTGTTACAAGCGATAACTTAAGGAGGGAGCTTACAGCTTAGGGTATAAAGTGTAACTAGCTTGCAGACACATTATCTTGGCCTCCTGTGATCTCGGCGTCACTTGAATTTATTCCGGGGAGAATCCTTTCAGGTGAGGCAAGGAATAGTTAATGCGGGACTTTGCTGAATTTCAGAAGGCGGGGTTTAAAGGAAGTGAATGTACCACGTTATGTTTTAAAATATTCTTTTAACGTCCGGGATATATAAAAGGTTTTTTAGAAGTTTATAAAAGGGTTTCAATCGATGCTATTTGAAAGGTCTCATACAATGAGAATGTTATATTTAATGGATTAGAACATTCATGTGACTTTGAAAGTTAATCTAACAGATATTGGTTTCACAAAGAACTTATAAGCGGTATTTAAGGCTTATCGATTTTAAAATTCAATTCTTATGATTTGTAATATCAGTGTTCCTCGATATCAATCTAGAACTAAAGCTAAAGTGTGGAATACAATTAATTAAAACAGACTTTCGCCCGCGAATCCGTCCGCGTGGAATTAATAAAATTTAGTAGATTATGTGTTCTTCCAGACTATATTCTACATTTGTGCAAAATTTGATCGAGAACAAATCAGCAGTTTAGGCTAACAACTATAAACATCCATCCAAATTTTCCCATTAATAATATCAGTAAGAAGTAACATTAATTGTATATTAAAACTATTACATAACATCGAGCTCGTGGCAACTGACTACGGTGCAAGCGAAGCAATTCCTGTCTCAGCGGAGTTACAAGACTTGAGAGCTTGTTTCAATCTATTCATCGTTGAAAACATTGTAATTGGAAAATCAGGAACAAATTGCGAACTTTTGATCGCTCAGAAGGCTGTCGTTGCGAACGCAAAAGATTACCTTTAGTCCCTGTCAATCTGTCAACGTCATTTTATCCAGATAAGTTATGATTTTGTTACAACAGAGATTTATGACGGTGTAATAAAATTATCGAGTACTTTGTTAGGTTATTACATTCACGATACTAAATAGAACAGTATCTCTATTCATGTGGTTACGGTTTGGGTGTAACAGTGGTTACACATGCACATGTATCCTGTTCGTCCTAAATTCAGGGAAACACGACGATTAAATTACTATTATGCCATACGAAAATTTCATTTAATAATCTTGCATTCACACAATGTCACCTATTTTTTAAACAATAATGTTATACTATGGATGTTATTATGTGATATGGTTATCAATTAAACAAAGTTTTATAAACAAACATTTTGATAATCCCCAAAGCGATAACTCACACATATCTCACAACATTGTAGCTTACCTCGTCAGTCGTTCTCAATTAGATTAAAATATTCAATTCATAACAAGACAAGGGGCTCAGGTTAACGTAAATAAAGACTTAAACCTAGGAAGCGTCGCTCTCCAAGTTATAAATGAATGAAACGCGAAAGACTTAGCGGATGATCAATCAACGTCTCCGGGGATAAAATGAAGTTATGTCTCCGCCGTCGCTTTCATTATTGTCTAGAAATGTTTCGGGAGTTTGCTGTTTCTTTAAATGTTATTCTAAATTATTTTCGTCTGTAGAAAATAAGTTCAAAAATAGTGTCGACTATCTATCCAGTTTAATCATATCACTTTCATCTCGAGAATGGAAATACATCTCACATTCAGCCGACTAGTGTTTAAAAAGTTAATCCGTTTAGTGATACATCTATTCTCCAGCTTATCCGCGTTGCACACGAATAAATTCAAGTGTCCGCGGCGAGGATCACGGACGGGCATAATATGTCTGCAAGTTAGTTATAGTTTATACGCGGCAGTACCTTTATTGTACGAGCATAAGTTATAGCTTATTACAACAACGAGCTTTGCGATTTACGATCAGACTAATGTTTAATATTTGGAAATAGAAGCTCCGCTCTCGGATTATTCGGTAGTCAGCGGATAAGGAAATGGAAGCTAGTTTGAATGTTAAACATTATAACGCGACCACAATAACATGATAGGCACTCGTGTGACAAACCTACTTGTTTGTTGTCTTTTATAATAATTATATTATTGTTGTATTTCGTGTAACTACCTGACTTAGTTCTTTGTAGTCCGCGGTGGTCTATGACGGATGACTTTCGATATAAATTCGTACGTGAAAAGGTCGCTTACAAATAAAGTTTTGTTGAGCTTTGGCGGTTTTAATTCTTGTTTCAATATATTGTGGCCAGAATTATCAATAATTATTTACTAAGTAGTACCTAAACAGATAATTAGCTAACATGCTATTATCTTTGTAAATTAGAACCATTAAACGATTTTTCAATGTTTATTTCTTCTTACAAGAACGGCGTAGGTCTAAAAATGATAGAGACACGCTTGTGAATAGCATAAATAAATTATCCAGGTGTATGAAAATTTAATAATCAATTTCTCTTTTCGTAGCTAAACATAGAAATTATATCTGTGACTTAAATAAAACAAATATATGAGAAGAGACACGACGTCATTTTATCTTGTGAGACGTTGATTGATTTTCCTGTAATCGTGTACAACCTTCATTTATTATTCAAAGCAATATTAAAGTACGAGCATATTGTACGAAACTTTGTACACTATCTGTTTAACTAATGAGTCATATTGTGTGCCAAATGCTTATCCTATGTTTTACACAACACATTTTGTTTCGTAACGCGTTTTCATTTCTTATATTATTGTAACAATAAATTAACTCCTAGTTTTATTTATAAACCAAATAACAATGTCTAATTGTAACTGATTTAAAAAAGTTAGTTCACAAATAATGGCACAATAATTTTGTTTGTTCTGGGTAAGGCCGTGTACACATTAGACAGAACATTTTTCCGATTGTCACCTATATTAATTTATCGTAAATAATTGTAAACTAACCCTTAAATTGGAAGAAAGTTGTATGAATAAACATGATGTATTATTCAAATGAAGCTCACATTCCTTCACCAACAGGAGAACGTTAAGTCCCAGCCAAGACTAATATATAAGCGGTTAGTTACAGAGCTCGGTCAGTTGAATTTATTCCTCAGAGATAACTCTCGTGTGAGCGAAGTTACAGTTAACCTCGTAATTTATGCGACCTTAGATAGCTTGCATTTACGTCACCTAATATATAACCTATTCCTAATACCCAGAAATATCACATATTACTACTCGGACATCTAATTATTGACGGTTCACATGTTATGAGACTAATTCTATGTCGGATAATTATAAGATTGTTCTTGATGCAATTTGCGACTATCTGCCGTACTCATAGTTTAGGGATCTGCCTTAGTGGGTATTTAATATGAGAAATTTATGCTAAGGGTCTTACTGAGTAACCAATTACTTTCGTGTCCAGTTTGAAAGAATAAACATCTTAAAATTTCATTCACAGATCCATTAATGTGGACGCGTTTGTGAATTATTTTTCTGTAAATATGAAATCATATACTAAAAAATAATAGTAAACGAAGTAAATGAATGACTCGTTGCTCGTTTGAATAAATATCTGATGGCAGGGAAACGGGGTTAGTTCATTACGAGAGCTGCGAGCTGGTAGGTGGTAGGTGGGAGGTGGCCGAGCGCCGAGCGCCGAGCGCCGAGCTCAGGCAGGCGGCAGCGGCAGCGGCACAATGCGGCGCCACTTCAGCACGTACGCGCGCACTTTGTGTTGTTATTAAAAAGCCCAAAACTCGTCCATTTCGACGTTTCCCCGTTATGAGTTGAATCTTCACAGTTTTAAATGAACCCGCAACTATTGTTTTAAATTGTACATTTATGACGCAATTAAACTTCATTGAACTACATACGTGTTTTTAATTCCTAATTGAAGATAAATACGGATGTTATGATCGCACAGACTTTGCTAGACTTTCATATAGAAGATTTTAACCGTTATGGCCGCCATAGACGTACGGTCTGAAACAGTCTACATCTATGACAGCTTCGAAGCCAGAAGTATTCTGCCCGATTAAGGCATTGTAGCACTAATAAACGCAATACACTGACTGGTTCCAGCGGGTCGTGTTAGGATGCTTAGATCTGTGCAATAAACAATTAAAGTTCCACTAGCTTTCTTATTTAAATTTAAAAAATTGTTAATAAAATGTGCAACAATGTTTGCAACCACAGTATTAAATGTATAATCATTTACAAACTTCAACTGACCCACAAAATGAAATAAACAATAAGAATTATGTAATTAATAACGTACAAATGAAATAAGAAAAAATATTTGAGTAATTGATAAAAAGTCTTAAAGGTTATGAAAACAATAATAAGTAATACCGTAATAATCAATAATTAATTTTACCCCAGCCAATATAAACATATGATAAGTAATAATATGAATAACAACTCGTTAAATGTAGCAAATGAATTAGTTGTTTATTGCGAGCGCACGTTTCACAGTTTGATAAGTTTCATTTATATTTTCCATTAAGAAATTTAAAAATAATTTTTAACGAATACAATAATATGAATGTCTTAAAAAATGCGACACAAAAAGTATTTAATTTTATTTACTCTACTCGTCTCAAACTTAGTTGATCAGCCGGCTCCAGAAGTAACGATCGAGCAAGGAGTTTTGAGCGGAAAGTTGAGTGCTAATGGAATGTTTTACGAATACATTGGTATTCCTTATGCTACCACGAACAGCAGCATGCGTTTTAAGGTATTTATCATTTTAAAGACAGAATAGTCATGCAGAATTTTATTGTTAACCTATTTCTTACTAATATTCTAAATGCAAAGTTTAGATGCATGAATGTTAGAGAAGAGAGAGAATATTATTTAAATTTGGCACAGAAGTAGAAAAGATCTTGAGGAACACATAGGCTACTATTTAAGTTTTTTTGGTTTTGTTCAGATAGAACTCCGGGCGACAATGAGTAATTATGTACATTTTCAGGCTCCCGGTGCACCGCCATCTTGGCATGGGGTTTACAAAGCTGTAGATGAGATATACTTTTGTCCCCAACCAGTTTATATCGGGTACATTGGTGTCGAAGATTGCCTCAAGATCAATGTATACGTCCCCACAATGGCTAAAACACCTTTTCCAGTCATGGTGTACATCCACGGTGGCACTTTTATTGTCGGCGGTGGAGGGAAACTGGTATACGGACCTGATTATTTAGTAGAAAAAAATGTCATAGTAGTCACGTTTAACTATAGATTGGGCGCACTTGAATTTTTATGCCTCGATATTAAAGAAGCTCCTGGAAATGCAGGTTTGAAGGATCAAATAACAGCTTTAAAATGGGTGAAGAAAAACATTGCTGCTTTTGGTGGTGATCCTGATAATGTAACTTTGTTTGGTGAAAGTGCCGGTGCTACATCTACTGCACTATTGTTAGCAAGCAATGCTACGGTAGGTCTCTTCAATAGAGCCATAGTTCAAAGCGGTCCGGCTCTATCTAATTGGGTGATAAACAAAAATCCAGTGCAAGTAGCAAGACTTCTAGCAAAAGCTTTAGGTTACAACGCTGACAGTAGATTGGATTTATATAAAATATTTTCAAGGTTATCAATAAGAGAACTGGTTGGAACAAATGTCAAGATTCCTTCTCTGAAATATCTTGATACGCAGTTAATGCACCTGCCTTGTGTTGAAGAGAATATACTTGGTGAAGAAGCAGTATTGACAGATTTACCTTATAATTTATTTAATAATAAATCAGAAAGTGTCCCAGTAATTTATGGATCCACTAGCAACGAAGGGTTATTCTTGATATCTGAATATCGAGCAGACATGTATGAAAATAGAAATAAGTTTTACATGTTTGCATCAGATCTGAGTTTTAAAGAGGAAAATGATGCAGCAAATGAGTCGCAGAAAATTAGAAACTTTTATTTCGGAAATGATGAAATAAGTACAAAGAATATGAAGAATTTGTCCGATATGTACACACATTTGTATTTCGAAATGCCATCCTTATTTGAATCCAGACTTTTGATCGATAGAGCAAACACAACCGTATATAATTACTATTTCGATTACTCAGGAGCAAGAAGTTTCATGAAGATGCGCAGTGGTTACGTAAATGAAGCAGGAGCTTGCCACGGCGATGATCTGTTCTACATTTTCAAAGCAATGTTTTTACCTTACACTTTATTTGAAAGGGATCAAAAGATGATCAACACGATGACAACTTTATGGACGAATTTCGCTAAATATGGGTAAGTTGATCCTTTTAAAATTCATGTCACTTAAATATTTCTTTTCAGTTGGTTTAACAAATCAAGCATTTAATGCAATGAAAGTTATTTACCTATGTTCATCATCAGCACTTAAGGACGACACTGCCCTTGACGGTGGGACACCTTCCAATGCCCTTTCCTTTACCATTGTTTTGACTTCTTAATACGCCAAGATTAAAATTACTTTAATTAACTACTTATATTTTTTGTTTGGATTTTGAAATAAAAATATAAAATACAATTGATTGCAGGGACCCAACCCCAGATGAAAAAGAACTTCAAGTGAAATGGACGCCAAGTAATAAATACCAAATGAACTTTCTCTACATTGACGATGACTTGAAGATGGGGAAAATGCCGAATCCTAAACACTATCTATTGTGGAAGACTCTTTACGATAAATATCGAAAGCTTTCGATATAAAGAAAATTGTTAAATCAAATGAAACAATTCCCGAATTTGCTCCTTTTGATAAATCGGTTGTATTAAATATATTACTATAGTTAATGGAAGGAAATTTCCTCGAAGAAAGAATTTTAAAATTGGTTCCTCTTCAATAGATTTTTAAATCAAACATGTAAAAAATTGAGGTCTGATGTCTTTATAATTTCAGTTAGTTATAAACATAAATATGCGAATACGACAGTAAAAAAGGTCTAGAGCTGTTAATATCTTTCACCATATTCGTAAGAAATGCTTAGAAAGTAATTAACATTAGACGGGTAAGACATAAATTGTACCAATTATATGTACTTGTCACTTACGCAAAGTCGACGTCATATATCAGGATAATTGTGAACAGTTGATTCAAGACCATGTAACGTGTTTTAATTATTCATCACTTTCACAAATTTGTTGCTTGCTGTACTAAATCTCAGGTCCTTATTAAAATCAGACATAAGTTATTTTACTCTCGTGTATTTACTTAAGATTATTTGTTTTGTTAACAAACCTTTTAAGTTACCTAATTTATGTTTTAATACCGATAAAAATTATTCTATTTTGTCCGACTGCAGGGCGAAGTGTAGCTTTCCCTCGATTACTGTCTGTTAATTTATTTTTCCAGCCAATGTTAAGTGACATAGTAGTTATACACATTGTTGGCTCGTGTAACATTTTAATAATATGCAAACGTATAAATTATTAAAATTCAGCGCGGCGCCATCCTTCGGGCGGTCACGTGCGGGATCGGGTTAAAATTCAACAGTTTTCGCCTTTCGTGTAATTTATTCAAGTAAATTTCGGACAGGCGACGAGAAGAGAAAACGGCCTGTTTAGCTCGCCACCAAGTGGCAAGGGTGGCATTTCATATTAGCGAAATGCCCTTTTATTTTTCACTATACTTTTCCGTCCTAATTAGCCTAATGTTTAACTACATTTGAATAAGTTTTCTTGTAAATAAATTTAAAATAAAGTATTACGTTTAAGCAAATCAAAAAATGTAAATATGAAGGAACATCAACATTGAAATGAATAACGAAATTAGTTTTCAATTGTAAAGCAAATCAAATATAAAACAATCCGAGTTAAGTTTTTTCAAAGTCAATGTAAATTATTGTTCAAAGCAATTTATACCCGGATACGTAGAACTTTTATTTCCTTAATCAATGATAGGAAATTCAATAGGCACGGGTCAAATTACCATAAGAACTGAAAGCCTCTTCGATTTAAAATTTCCTCGACGGCCGATAGAAAGGCGACGAGATTCCGAGCGGAGGTTGCTTTATTTGTGTTAAGATAGAAATCGACACGTCCATTAAGAAAAGTAAACGGTTTCCTTCGGGGACTCTCATTCAATAAGGCTGAGCAATTTCAATGCAAATAACACTGACGCCGAGAATCCACTTCTTTGTTTGTAATTTATTCGCCGCGATATTAACATCAAACCAATTAAAACATTGCTGACTCTGTCTCAATCAATGTAATCGCATTCTTGGCGTAAAAATTACAAAAAGCACATTTTGAAGAATACATTTAAAAAATGATTACAGATTAAATAATTTTAACATTACAACTGCCATCGTTCAGATGGACAACATACTACGTATCTCTAGAATAATTAAACGAATCTCGCCGGATTTTCCATTGATAAAGTACGTAGTCTGAAGGAACATATAGGCTACTTTTGTTTTGATTCGGCGTGGACCGAGTCGCGGGCGAAATATAGTAGAAACTATAATAGTTCTGATGAAAAATGATAATTGTATTTTAATAGAGTAAACTTACGTAATCATCAATCAATGCGTCAAGAATGCGAAGATAAAGTAGCAAATAAAATTATAATCTAGTCGACTCTGCGACATTCTTAGTTCCAATGACCAAAGGCCACTCAGTTCTTAGCACTTTGAGGATTAGTTTTTGAGTCGTCGGTAATAGCTGACTGCGCTCTCCGTCTGCGATGCAAATCGCTCCACGGCGAATCAATTCAAGGGTCCGTCTCTGTCTCAGCAGAATTCACCACTTTTATATTCATAAGTGACTAGAAAGAAAAAATGTAAAAGTTTCTCAAGAAAGTTATAAGTCAGATATGGATTATACTGGAGAAAAAGTTTTGATTATATTACTTTATTTGTGTCGTCTTGAGTGAACTCTTAATATTTGAGACCTGTATTGTTTCATTTTTGCATATAGCAAAGTTCATTTGAAGAAACTTTTGCTATTCCAAAGCAATAGGTAAGATAATCGTTATCCATATGAATTGACATAAATATGTTTTATTTTTCGCAATGCCATGCTATATTTTATGTCATAAAAGGGACATATTTTCTTTAATAATGTAATATTACATTAAAGATTAGGGTATATTGTTAGCAAATCATTTATTTATTTACGATTTCCATTAGGCAACAATAACTAATGGCTTCTTTATACATTAGGATTTTGCCCGTGGTCATTTTACTTTGTAATAATTCTTCATCCTTGTATGTTTGGACCCAACGCGATACTTACTAATTCCCTTTGTAAAGTCGACAAAAGGGCCCAACCTTTGAAAATGTGTTATAAGCCATGCACTAGGTGTACCGCAAACAAATTAATTAAGCGAATTTGTATCATTTTAAAGTTAAACATCGAAATTTTTTCATTAATTGGTTTGTTTGTGGCTGCGCCGTCGTGCGGACAGAAATGAGAGCGAAACCTTTACGTTAATTTGCATTTTAATTACTAAATATAATTTAGGTCAAAAAAATACATTCACATATGATACAATTATCTAAAAATAGCATACAAATACGATTGTTTTAGAAATAGGTTATTGCATTTTCCAATTGATTCTTGACATCCACAAATGTACTTAATTGATTGTATTATTTCTCTATTAACCTTTGGCTAAAAATAAACTTCGTTTTATTTAAACTTAACCTAACTTTAACCAATAATGAATAAACTCGTAGTTTTATAGTTATGAATCACAAGTAAAAATAATCGCTATCTAGAATTTCATAACTGAGTTTCACAAAATTGTCGAACGCAACGACCGCGGCGAATGTCGATGGAGCGTGAATCCAGCTAATATCTGTTCTGTAATAAATCATCTTTAGATTTCTGGCCGCTGAAATTTCACCGCGACCGGTCTATCAAGCTCAAGGTTGAATCCGAAATATCAAATTAACATCACTAATCCATCAGCGATTGCTTTTGCTAAGTAACAAGAAAACAAAGCGACCGCCGAAATTCCGCTAACGTTTAATACATCTAACATAGACGAATACATTTCAAGATTAATTATTTGCATGAAAAAGCTTCAAAGAATTATATACATTAGTACCTTTATTAACTTCTCTCTTATTTCCCAAGAAAATATGCCTGGATTTTGTCTCTTCAGCTCTTCAATTCGCGATTCGACTTCGGGCGTCGCTACCCTCGGCTTGGAGCCTCCGATGACACCTGGTCTAATTGACCCCGTCTCCTAAGCAAAGAGAAGATATTGGACCTTTTTAGAAACGAGCTTAAAATATAAAATAAAACCAAGAATATATAAAAGTGCTTATGATCATTTTATTCCTAAACATAAATTGTTACGTGTTGTTAATAAGTGTAACATAATTTACAAATCAAATTTCTAAATTGAAAATTATCGGACTTTCCTTCCGATTTTCGATATTAACATTTTCTAACATGCACTCTTATTTAAATGTACGGCTTATTTCAAAACAGCTTGTAGTTATTACATTACATGTTTTCGAATGTAACATAACTTTAACTTGAATTTAATGTTAGCTAGTCGGACTAACTTTGAAGTATCCGGCCATTCCGCTTTCATAGTTTAAACTTTGTCAACTTTGTAAGTAGATAGTTTACGTAGTTGGACTGAATATTTCACAATAAGGGAAGATACAACAGGAAGTTCTAAGTAAATACTATTTGTTGTGTGTTAAATTATTTAAAATTTACAATTGTATATTTTGAATACATAGGGCTATGTAAGCTTATCAGCAAATAAAATCGTTATTACAATTCTATTGGCTAAGCCATTCGTCGGTTGTTCATAAATAGATCTTATTTATGTGTGATTTAATCAATACTTAAAGTATTTTTTAGGTAAAATATTTTTAAAAAGAGAACAAAGTTTGTTGTAATGAATAATCTTTTAAGTAATACCTAGAAAATGTTTTTTATTATTCAGCAAACGCGGAAGTAATTACAGTGTACAAACACACATTGGAAGGCTCGCTATGACAATAGTGAGCGGGTTGGAGGTTAGGACAAGGCACGTGGAGCGTAACAAACGTTTCCTGGGCGCAACAATCACCATTATAATGAGCTGGTGAAAACAAACCTTCAGGCTTCGTCGCGCAGAAAATCAATAGCAATTGTTTCATCAGCTATTGGGCTGGGAGTCGGTAGAAGATTGAAGGTAGTCTTTCACTTTTAATTCAAAAATATTGTATAGTTTTGAGTTTTTGATGTTTTAGAAATTATCTGAGGGTATATCAAAAATAGAATTTCTCTATGCTTTAAGTGAAGATTATATTTGAACATACTAGTTTTACAAAAACATACATTGAACATATTTAGATTAAGGCTTTTACGAAAACGACCCTGTTTGTCGAACAGCACAACTACATTGATATCAAGTATGTTCATTATCATTGTAATTAACAAAAACTTAGTCCAAATTCACATACAATAGTAAATATAACTCCTCTCACCTGATACCTATTAAGGATCTTGGAGACGCATCCGTGTGAGACTCTCAGCTGCCGCGAGATAACACAGGGCCGTACTCCCGCCGCCGCCATCTCTACTATCTTGAGGCGAATGTGGTTTGGCAACGGCCGCCCGTTGATGAACAGCCCGCCCAGCTGGTTCACCCGGCCCTGTCCTAATGTAATATTAGTATTAATGAGAAATATAGGGCATAAATTCTTACCTACACTTACAGAAGAAGAAAAGTTTTGCGTTTAAAGGTTATTAATCATATTTCATATTAATATTATAAATGCGAAAGTTTAGATGTATGGATGGATTGATGTTAGAGTTTGTAGCTTAAACGGCTGAACGGATCTCCATGAAATTCGGAACGGATGTAGAGCATAGTCTGGAAGAACACATAGGCTACTTTTTATCCCGGAAATAGTTACGGTTCCCGTGGGATGCATT
>JAOCNA010000029.1:267913-279242 GCA_026546675.1 Papilio helenus | reverse complement strand
CTTATGTGGTCATTTATGTTTGATAGTATGTTGAACTTGGATTATAAATATACTAACCGTGCAACTTGGCGAATAAAACGAATATGTAACTTAGGTATTCTTTATGGAAAAGAAATGTTTGTCAATCTTACTAACATTATAAATGCGATAGCTTGATATTTGTTAGACTTTGTAGCCTAAACTACTGAACGGATCTTGATGAAATTTGGCATAGATGTATAGATTGGAAGGATACAGAGGTTACTTCTAAGTTTGTTTTTTAATACCGCGCGGATGGATTCGCGGACAACAGTTAGTTGTCAATAATGGGACAAGAAATTCAACATCCGGCATTGTTATATTAAAATGAATTTATTTAAGTATTTACATCTTGTTTTTTAAAAGACATGTGGATTTTTTTCTTTCCATTTTTAGTTGTATAAAAAAAGGAATGAACAGTTTTCGGGACTTTTCGTATAAGTCACTTCTTACTGTATTTTTCTTTTGTTATACTAAAGCTAGTTGACTTGTGTAAGTGACTGTTAGCAAGGCGACTAGGGTGACCAGTAATGAGCAGAATTTCCTCGATGTTGAAGCAACACGCCGGCTAATTCGACCGCCACATTATACCGTATTTGTATTCCCTTTTTTCCGGGACTCCTCGTAAATTATGGCGATAAATTGTCCCGGACACATTCCCGTTCCCCGGGATTAATTAAACCCTATAACTGTTCTGTTCTGCGTTGCTTTTATTATTTATTATGCATGTGTTAATTTTGTTTTGCTGACTTTACCGTGAAATGGCAATTAGATCAGCAGTTAATTAAAGACATTTACAACGTACAAATTGATTCGCTTTTGTGCGGCAACAAATTGATATAATGAACCGTATATGTGTAAATGTCAAATAAAACATATTGATGTAATTCCGGAAATTTACTACCTGACGGGTTTTCTAGAAAGTGAAGTCATTTTTAACTAAAACATTTGAAGACCGAGTTACTTTTGTTTTTGAAGTACTTTAATTGAGATTCACACGTGTTATGTATTAAAATAAACTATGTATTCGTATGTATGTAGTAAAATATAACTTCTCGATTGAGATATACAATTTACTCCGACTCCTAGCCTCGTATCACGAAGACATTTATATTTACTAAATTATTATTGGTGACGTCAGCAGGAGCCGTATTTGTTGTTATTTATTACGAAATATTTCACTCCGTTCCACTTTCTCTGACAACTTGTATATTATTTTATCATATGGATAAAAACTTCTAGTTATTCTATACGTAGACGTAAATTCCAAAAGAACAGCAGCAATCCAACGCCATCAAACTGCTGTGTTGCAGCTTGATGGCGACAGACACCCATTTCTTATATGTACATACCTTGCAAAGGTAGTTTTCAGGAACTATTAGTAGGACAGCATTAGACCTGATAGACCTTTCTGTCTTTCACACTAAACGGTCGCCCAATCACACCCTACATTAACTACCAGCTAGACCCCTTATTCCTGGTTTCGCCATTGCAGCACATACCGATAGGATTGTCTCTGAGATATCCAGAAATAAAATGCAACAGTTACAAGCATCCGTTGGAGGTAATGTGGGTCAATCGGTGTAGATCAAAGGCGCCGCGCTCGACGCTGTTTCGGTGTCAACGATCCTCTCGTCACAATTACATGCTTGAACAACGTACGAATTACCGTAGGCTTACACTGCTGTAAATACTGTATTGTAAATGTGAAGACGAGAATATTTTTTCAGTAGAGAATATGTTGTCTAAATACTTCTATACTTAATATTATAAAGAAGAAAAAAAATGTATTTTTATATCTATTGAAATAACTAAAAAAATACTAGGCTGATTTTTAAAATGTCTTTCATCAATAAGCTACGTTATCAGTGAGTAAGATAGGATATATTGTTATTTTTTAAATTTCACGCGGGCGAAGTCGCGTGCAACAACTAATAAATACTTCGCAGCTACGATACTTACTATTTGAAAGCTACGTAAAATTCTATAAAGCATGCAGCAGTATTATGCAATAATTCTATGATTAAGTTACTTGCGGATGCTCATTTGTTTCTTTGAAATTCTAAGCTATGATTTCTTGCCTTACATATTTCATTAATTTTCATAACGAGATTTCTCTCCTCCTAATCAGTTAAAGTTAAATAAATAATAGCAATTTCTCAATTTCGTGTCGTACATTTTATGAAACTGACACCTTATTAATTGAATGTTGCCAACAGAAGTGACAAACGCCCTGCGATGGCATACTGCTCGTACCAATGACCTCATTTGCTGACCGTTTATTTTATTGAACTTTAAACGTGCGAATGAATTTTCATGCGATAATCCCGCAGGAGAATTATGGTTATTTAGGTCAGTATCTTATGTCATTTTTTGTAATCTTCTATACATATAATAAAATTGGAGTGTCTGTTTGTAATGAAATAATCATGCGAGAAAGGGACAAAATTATAATCCAGCCAGCGATGAAGCAAGGTTGCCATAACTCGTAATTCTTAGCCAACATCAAAGGCTTTCGTTGTCATTTGTGTATTTGAATTTTGTTTGGCGGATGAAGCCACGGGAAAAGCTAGTTTTAAGATAGAACCAATAACAGCGTCTCTAGGCACAGAAATCCTTATTTGAATATAGTTGTTCTGTTTGTACTTTGACCACGTAGAGTACAGGTGTACCCTTATGCTTCCACAAACAGTAGCACGCGGTTCAAGGTATATTTTTCCGTAAAACAAACGTACCGTTGTAGTTCATACTCCAAGCACTCAGTTTTCACTTTAGTTAATGAATATTCTTTCATCAAATACTTTCTACGTTAACTTGTTAAATGAACAGAGATGTTAATGTAATGAAATTATTAACCGTAGTTAAATTTTCCTTTATCGATAAAATTTACATAACCTCAGATATTGAAACACGTTATTATAAAAAACAAAACCAGTTGCAATAATTAAACAATTAAATCGTTTTTTGTACATACCTACCAGTTCTCAATTATTTTATTTTTGTTTGAATTTATTAACTTTTTTTAATGGTCAGTCCTTATCAAAAGTAGATTCAAGTTCGTCTGTTGTTTTTATAAGATATGCCAAAATAGATAAGCTCAGATAAAGGTGTAGTTGATATTGTAATCTTTTGGTTGTGTGCATTTAAACGTGCGGTTTGATGCACATTAAAAAAGAAAAAAAAATAATGAAATAAAATAAATTCCAGGCTCCGGGTCCACCTCAATCTTGGAATGGTGTATTCAAGGCAGTCGACGAGATACATTTCTGTCCACAATCTACACCAATTGGAGTACTCGGCTCAGAAGACTGTTTGAGAATTAATGTTTATGTTCCGGCTTTAACTAAAAAGCCTTTACCTGTTATGGTATTCATTCACGGTGGAGCATTTATATTGGGTGGAGGAGGAAAATTGTTGTATGGCCCTGATTTCTTAGTAAGGAAAGAAGTTATACTAGTCACTTTTAACTATAGATTAGGAGCGCTAGGTTTTACTTGTTTAAGAATAAAAGAAGCCCCTGGCAACACAGGATTAAAAGATCAAGTTGCGGCTTTGAGGTGGGTCAAAAGAAACATAGCAGCTTTTGGAGGAGATCCGAACAACATAACATTATTCGGAGAGAGTGCGGGTGCAACTTCTACTGCTATACTATTAGCCAGCAATGTTACCGATGGTCTAATCAATAGAGCTATTATTCAAAGTGGATCATCTATTGCTAATTGGTCAATTAACAGAAATCCTGTTTGGGTAGCTGCTTTACTAGCTAAAACGTTTGGACTCGAAACCGATGATCCTATGGAAATATATGAATTGTTTTCTAAAATGCCTTACAAAGAATTAATCTCAGCAAAAGCAAAGAAACCACTTACCAAGTATTTTGACACACAGCTTTTACAATTGCCCTGCGTTGAAGATATAATTCCTGGCGAAGAGTCTATAATCAATGATTTACCTTACAATTTATTAGCAAAAAAATCCAAGAGTGTTCCTTTAATTTACGGTTCAAACAGTAAGGAGGGATTCTTTTTAATATCCGGAGACACGGATGAATCGCTCGAAGAGAGAAACGGACGATATTTGTTCGCGTCCGATTTGCTATTTCAGTCGGAGGATGAAGCGGCTATTGAAGCACAAAGAATACAAAAGTTTTATTTTGGCGATGACAAAGTAAGCATGAAGAAATTAATGAACGTCTCCGAGATATATACTCACTTGTATTTCGAATTACCTTCGATATTTGAGACTGAAATGCTGATCGAAAAAAGTAATGCCGACATTTACAATTACTACTTTGATTATTCTGGTGGTAGAAATTTTGTTAAAAAACGTGCGGGATTTGAAAATGAGGATGGAGCGAGTCACGGAGATGATTTGTTTTATTTATTCAATACAATGCTACTTCCTTTTAAAATCAATAAAAAAGATTATGATTTGATTGATACGATGACAACTTTATGGACCAATTTTGCAAAATATGGGTACGTGATATAATTTGTAATTATCATTCTCATTATCGAAACTCAAAAGTTATACGAAATCAACCAATCAGCACTGGGCTAGCGTGGTTGACCATAACCTAATTACGTCTAATTTAGGTTAAGTTCCGAGCCCCTATGTTGGTGAGCTGATGATGATTCTCATTATCTGACAACGTGATACTTCGTGATAAATTATATACATATAGGAGTTAATTATGATTACCTATATTTAAAGAAGTGCGTACAAACGTTTGTCCTAACCTATACATTAGGAGGATTATGTTCCAATGAATAATGTAACGTGTTAATGAAATATTACCGTAACACGGTGGCAATGACTGATGTTATGGGTATAAAAACTATCATCAAAAAACTTTCATAAGTGGTGAAACGTGAATTTTCTTTGATTACCTATTGATCTAACTTTTAAAGTATTTGTGTTAAGTTGTAACATTTATAGAAAAACATGGTATATTTCAGGGACCCTACGCCAGATTCGAAGTTAAACAATCGACAATTTCGTTGGCTACCAAGCACAAAGAAAGAAATAAACTTTCTTTACATAAACGACGAGTTAAAAATGGGTAGAATCCCAAGTCCAGAAGCGTACAACTTATGGAAGAACTTGTATTCAAAATATCGTAAAAAGGAAATTGATTAAAATTAGTTAGTTACAATATAAATCGAATTGAATGTGGATACCTGCAAAGGTAGGACGACCGAAGAAAGTATGGATGAATTGTTTGAAAGGGAATATGCTTAAGAAGGGAGTGAATTCACATATGTATGACGGATGATAGAAATGTTTGGAAGAGCAGCACATACTGTGCCAATCCTCCGTAGGGACGACAAGGGCAGGGTGATAAGTTGCATTAAAAATTTCAAATGATATTTGAAGTATTCATTGCCCTGAAGTATTCAAAAAGTATTTAATGAAGTGAAATAGATGACAAGTACTTATTATGCAGAAAGAGATTGGAAATTAAATTAATCAAAAACAAATTCCTCAGTATATCGTGGCTTTCCTGCTCGTTTATTTAATTCCAGAACCATGTTAAATGAGTAATTATTTTAAGCGATGGTTTGTTTGGCAAGTTAGTTGGTTAATTTGACAAGTGAGGTCCGCTGGGTTCTTTGTATCGCCGCTAGAAGGTTTATTGGGAAAGGCGTCAAGCCACTGTATTGTTATATTTTAATTCTCAAGAGGACTGGTTCATACTAAGAGATTAAATTAAAACATTTGCATCGTATGGTTTTATAAAGTGTTAAATCCCAAAAAAAATGAGAATAGAAGCAATAATAGCGATGTTAAGAAATTATGTGGAGCAAAGTTAAGATGGCTTGCAGCTGCAGAGCCTCAGATTACATTGAAGATATCCATCCTATTGAAAGACTCTATCGTAAGTCGTCGACAACAAACTTGTGTATACTTGAAGCAGTGCCTGTTCTAGGCCAAAATAATAAACTAAAAGTGAACTAACATATAACAATTCAAGTGGTATCATCAGAATTCAAATTAATCTTTTACGTCAGAAGCACTTCAATTGTTTTGTGAAACCTTTGAGAAGTTTCGCGGAATCTACTTCAATGATTGAATCTGAAAGTTTTTTCAATTAGATTAGAAAACATATAAGTTAATGACTATTGTCAAATTGAAAATAGCTTCTTTTTATTGGATTTTTTTAGTCTCTTAGAATGTCATATAATACTTACATTTTTAATTAACACAGAAACATGAATATGCCGACGTTTTCTGCAGAGGAATTTGAGATTATTTCTATAGCTTCTAAGAGAAGTATAAAGTTTTCTCATCAAAAGTCATAGCAGTTGTTTAAATATTACTTAACTGATTTTAACCATGCTATAAAATATGCAAAATTATTACAAATCCGAACTTTAACAGCATAAAGAACATTTCAAAGCACGGACTGAAGTGTTCCCCCCAGGCCGTTCATTCCGCGGCCTTAACAAGATATCGCCCTTCGTTTGGTTGCATGTTGCCCCCGAGCCGGCTAATTACTACATTTTATATGAATGAAGGTGATAAAATGGAATTTATAATACTTCTTAACAACACTGCTGTGCGAAATTGACAAGATTTAAAAAACAAGAAAGTAAAGACTAAATCATAACTAGCACATTGTTTTTCAAGTGTGATCACTGCTTTTTCGTTATTTGATGTAAATAACGTCATCATCATCAGCCATTACCTGCCCACTGTTGATGAATGTATAGAGAATGTTATTAGGTATATTTAATTATATAAATCGTAATCATTATGAGTTAATCTTTACTTTGGAAGCGTACAATATTTCCTTGAATAATGTACGTCAATGTTTTTCAATGAGAGTGAAATACATTTCCAAGTTTCGAGGATTCTCAGTTAATTTATCCACATCGCTCAGAGCGGGCGACAGACGAAAGCCCTTAAAGTGTTTTATTAGCAAAGCCATATTTTTGAACGTGAAAAATATCCAGGTGTTTGTCTTACGCAATCAAGCAGCTGCTGATGAGAAATGGTTTCACATTACGTTCTGAATTCGACCAAATTTGATTAGAAAATTAGCTTCAAATGAAAATGTATTTGTTCTCGTTGCTTAAGGTGCTGAGTATTGTTTTAATTAATTTTATGAATTGCAACGTCGAGAGCTTATAATAGATTCATGACAAAACGCTGTCTTTCTATAAACGGAGGACATTGACAATTTCATTGCCAGATACATACATACATACATAAAAGAAATGACTGAGGAAATCTTGACTAGGTTCCCAAGAACTTAGAAACTGAAACGATAAACACCTCGTTATGTTATCTGCTCATTTTAGCAGAGCTACTTTCGCTTCAGAGTCTAACAATTGCGAAATTTTCTAAGTACAAAAGCAGTAAAATAAAATTTATAGCATTTGTAAACAAAGCTCACCTTGTAAAGATAATTGCAACTTTAGCGGTGGTTATGGCTAACTCTGCGTGTTTCTGAAAACCACTTTAATTAATTAGCAATCTGGGCTTTGGTGACAAAGTTTCGTAGATGCTGTATAAAAGAAATAATAAATACGTTATATTTACGTTAAATACGGTAGGTTTTCAGTGCACAATTACCCGGATAATTTATTTTTTTATAGTGCAACGATTTGAAAATCTTGAATTTGTATTTTATGGACAATGGCCATTGAGTCGGGCCAAGACATCTAGGGATTGTTAGTAAACAGTGCAAACATCTGAAAACATTATTACAAACAGCGAGTAAAGCTTCCTAATTACGTTCGCTAAGGCCGCGGCTGGCAGGGCTGAAGGGCTTACGGCGATATCGTTCTCCCAACAGATACAATGTTGATACAATTACATATTGTGTTTCGAGTTATAACACAATACGAGTGGTTATTCTAAAAATAAAAATCAGTTGTTCGCATTTTGTGTATGATAAACTAAGTGTAGTGTTTAAATCATTTTCAACTAACTGAAAGAACATAGTTTAGTCTACACTATTAACTGTAATCATTTTTTTTTTATTTTAACTCTAACTTTATATGTCTTGTATATTGCTTTTTCGTTTTTAAAAATGATTTTTATCACTTTTGAATATCCTAATGTCTTTTAATTCCCTGTTGGGTAGTCTCATTCTCTATTCATGGTATCTTATGAGATGCAAATACGTTCCGGAGCGGCAGCGCGCCGCCGGCCCTCTTTATGGTCCCTTGGAATCCGACTGGATACCTTAATCGTTTTAATTCCTGCTCTTGTTCACCTTTGGGACCATGAATATATTATTTAACAAATTATGCACAAAACACTTATATGTTTAAGTAACACGTCATAATTTACACCTTCAAATTCAGGGCCTAGTTAATATTTTGTATTTAATTTCTTGAAAACTGATGCAAGAAAGTTGATCAGTTTTTCTTTTCTGTTGTAAAGTTAGGACTTGCTACTTATTAACATAAAGTGATTAAATGACATATTTTATGTTTAAGTAGTAATATGTAGTGGTCTCATAATCTCTGGTTATAAAATGTTTCCAAACAATTTGTAATTTATTGCCAACAACAAAAAAATAACGGTCATTTAAAAACGTAAATTACATTAACATCATTTTTAAACATGACTTTAGCTGTATGAAGTTTCGTATGAATATTTTTATAATGTTCATACATACACATACAAGCCCGGCGTATTACTCTCGACCCGCCTAATTAGTTCGAGCCGGAAAATTTGAGAACTGCTGAATAATTATGAAAGGCAAGAACCTTTGAATGATATCAAAAAAGTGACGCAGCGTACTCGGAAATTATTTAAACATCTCTGAATAACTGCTTCTTTTGAATTATGTTAACTCGTGAATTTCTAACTCTATTAAATTTTACAAAATTACTTTTAATTTTAATTTTCTTTAGGTTTAGCAAAAATAATGTAGCTTAAAGTATACCTTTCTATTAAATGTAGTGCTTTTAACACATGTCTAATTCAGACGGTTTTATACGTTAGAAGCTCTGAACCCTTTTTTAAAACATTTTCAGACTATAAACCGTAGAGTTTCGCTTTTAAGGTACATTTTGCATTGATGGAATATTTAAGATGAGGTCGTTTGAAAGTTTTTAAGTGTGAAAGCTAGTGTCGGCACAGGCGCGAACTTAGCCGCTATCATTTAATATTAAGCAGATTGCTTCGCACTTCACATCGTAGGGGAGGGGCTCCAAGCATGGAGGAGTATCTTACCACTTAAAGGATGATCTTTATTTGTTATTTAATAGAATACTCTCTTTTAGTAGTTTTTTTTTATCTTAGACTGCATAGATTGTTTATGATTTTCATGGTTCTGTTCATTGTCGTTTCTTCAATACGATGCAATAGTAATGAGAGTTCTTTCAGATACGTCTGGCTAAGTTATTACTCTGGCAGACTGAAAACAAGCCGTTCAACTTCTCTGCTAATTACCATGCAAGTTAGTTAATCCACGTAGGAAGGTAAAGTGAGAAATGTTAATCCACAGATATGCGGTACATGTTTTTTAAAACAGCACACGGCTCATACGCAAATTGTTGGAGCTCGTTGCGTCATAATTGGTGTAGTTAGCGACATATTTGTGTGTTACGACGCGCGCCTCATGAATACATAATGGTTTGCGGGAAGAGGGAAAAATTATTCCGAGGGAACGAGTGGGGTTGTCATTAGAGAGAGCTCGTCTTCGGTAAATTAACTTTATATTTCAGTAACTACACGATGGAGTTACCTAAAAGCTGGCAATTATTTTTAGTCGCTCTGCTTGGTCCGGGTATAATTACTTCAGGGCTTTGTTTGATAAATAATATATTAGGTTTGTATAAATTTAGTGTGTTCGTGGTCAATTATAATTATTTGACAAGCTGAAGTTTAATTAGCAAACGTTTACATTGTGAATGTTTGTTTTTCTTTTTATATAATCACAATAAACATCAGGCATAGTTCAATTATTATTATAAACATTTCTTCGTGGCAGACAGTGTAGTTAATTTTCAATGTTTTCGGTTATAAAATCTGTTCTATTAGTACATGCTTATTTAAAATTGTTAAAGACACTCTGTAGTCTTTCGATAACAAACAAGATAAGTTGAAAAGCAAAATGCCAGCGTCGAAAGTAAGGTTAAGTGACAAGTTACAATTCTTATTCAACTGCAAGTTCAACTGTGAGAAATGCACGCGCTCGTCTTGCTGGAGGCTGCTTTGTGCTCGGCCACTTAAAACTTTTTGGAAGAATAACTTTGTACTACAAATTCTCTCAGCTTGACTCAATATTTATTGTTTTCTTAGAAGTCACAGTGAAATGAGTATTTTGTATAACAAAATGTATAACAATGAATTGAACTTGTAAAACTAACGTAAAGCCAAACAAATAACGACCGAACATGTGATAAAAAGTGTATAAGCGATATGAATGTGTTACATATTCGATGTACAGTGAGGCCCCCTGGCGGCGCGGCCCGGCGGCGCGGGCGGGATTCATAGCCAGGTCCCAGGTGCGACGTCAATGTCACAATCATAAAATGGAAATAACAATAGGAATCCCGTTCGTCCATAACTCTGTACCGAACGTAGTTATTTTTTTCTTCATTTGTTTGTTGAATAATATTTATTTATTTACGCCTTACATGAATTTCCCTGTCGTATCCACCAATACATACGCTTAGCTTTTAAGTTTTTTTTTATTTTATCTTGCAACTTGCACTATACTGATAACAGTCCCTTTTATTAAAATACAAACTTTTGTTGAAGCAGACCTAAGAAAATTTTGTAGCAAGTATGAAATAAAAAGAAAAAGGTAAAGCGTGTTCGGCCGCGGGCAGGGGACGCCGCATTCATTCCATTACACCTGCGAACTTGTTTAACAAATCAGCAGAATGACGAAACAAATACAGCAATTCCTATTTTCACTTTCCAATTGTTGAGCGGCGGTTGTTTTTGCGTCCCCTCCGCGACCCCTCGCGGCTGATTGACGACACTGACAAGTTGAGATTGCTCCGCAACTCAACTTGTTACAATGTTTACCCATTTTCTATTTTACGCCTACCTGGAAAACATTTTGTTTATCCCCTTTTTATGCTTTATTTATTTTTGGTTCAATTTTTTCTTTGCTACTACTACACAAAATGTTTTTTAAGATATTAAATAGTAACATTTTAAATATTGGCTATGTACCTTTCTATCTAGTAGCCCATTCGAGGCATCGAAACACGACCCATAGAGTATAGTGTCCTCTCTACCGTGGAATTTAGATAGACGTTCTTCTAATTCCTATTAACAAAATACGATAATGAGATAAAAAACTATCAATGATTAAATAATTTTACTATTAGAATAT
>JAOCNA010000029.1:253743-267813 GCA_026546675.1 Papilio helenus | reverse complement strand
TCTTGTATTCAACTAAATAATAAAATTGTTCGCCATCTTGTAATTCTATTTTCCGTTCGTAGTTGCTAAAAATATAATAAACAAAACAAGATCGGAAAGAGTAAAATCTATGTTCTTTGACATCCAGGCGAGGCTGGTGCAGAACGCTAGTATTTATAATTACGAATATTAATTACAGTCATTGGCTAATTTTTTGGATAATTTATAACCGAAAAAAAATGTTATGTAAGATTTATTTTATTTAATATACCTAGAGTAATCAATAAAAAATCCTAGAATTCAAGAAAGAAATATGTTCATCGTGTCATCGTTGTTAATAAGATAAAAAAAAGTAAATAAAGACTGATTATACGGAGTTGACCTCTTCACGTTGCAAATTGTGGTCTGCGTGGTCAACGTGACTAGTCATATATGTTTTTTACGTATTTTCATTCAGTTCATGTAAAAAATACTTCTCTACTTATTGAAGACTTATTGCGACATGTTTTTTTGAAATACGACGAGTAAAGTGGTCGTATACTGAACAACTTATTTGTAAACATGTTATAAACAAACATGTTTTCAAAGCGTATTGAAATTTTATAGGCAGAATATTGAAACACATTAAAATGTGAATATTTTATATGGTTAACATAATATTTATCAGACAATGAATAATAAAGCACACTTACTACGCAATTAGAGCCAGATTTTACCGGATTAATATTTAAAATTAGTTTATTTGGAAAATCACGAAAATTCGCTAAATCATTGTGTCGGATAAATGCCTGTTTAGAAAAAAAAAAGGTTTTCGATATTATTTTCCTCTTTTGTCACATAGAATAGTTTGTGTCTATGATCACTTCACGGCAGAATGATTTCAAAAGCCCATCTGCAATCTGCGGATAATACAAGGTGACCTTTAAAAAGTAATTACACGTGCCGTTTGCGACTTCTAATGATACATACAAATGTAACGACCGTACAGATTAGGCGACAGTTTTCCTTCATCTTTGAATTAGCGATAATTTTGGATAAGGTAAACTCAACAAGGAAATCCTTCTACAGATCTCGTTCGACGTTTACCTCATTATCTTGTTAGGAAAACAATAACAATTTGATTTTCTTGTAACTTCCGTCATATTTGAAACAGCTATTTGTAGATGTTACATCGCAGAAACTAAAGTCTAAGCCAGAGGTGGCAAACTATTGCCACACGTGCTGATAGTAATACTGAACAAAATTTGGGTACATAATTATGTACCCAAATTATACAGGTACGAAAAGAAGTATGAAGTAGGTATGAGGAGTGACAATAATGGGGCGTTAATAAGTAAAGGTTCGCTACTCCTGGTCTCTCTAGAAAGATTGGTATTGTCAAAATAAAAAAAACACGTTGCTTACTTCTGAATGTTAATTTTTAACATGTAAAATGGAAATCCGTGATCTTTACCTTCACCCGGTTACGGTCGTGAACGTTACGTATATTCATATAATTCTTTTATAAGGAAATTCACTTTTACTACCAATTTTAGAGGCTATGAAATGTTTAATGCATACCAACTAGCGTTATCGCAGCTGCGGGAAAGTTGTATCGAGTATTGTTTGCATTACAACTTTAATAAGCAATTGTTTGAAATGTACACGTTTCTTTTTTAATCACAATTCCATAGATTTCTTTTGTATCGAGATAATAAGATTTTTCTAACATGAAGGTCCTCTTTTGGTAGTAACAAAAGAAAACTGAACTTGAGGCCTTTATTTTAACCAGTCCTTTTTTGAATAGACTATAAACATTTTTTTTTCAATATGAGGTGGCAAACGAGCATGCGGCCACCTTAATCCGCCAAAATGGTGTAGCGACCGCTGCCTATAGACATTCGCAATTGCAGATGCGTTGCCTACCATTGATCGACGGAGGAGGAAAAACACATAAAGAGGATATTTGCCCTTCCAATGCGTCTCCTCCACCGTCAAATCCACTGTTACTACCCATTTTTTCCTGTTAAGAAAAGCGTGGAAAGGAAAAGGGACTAAAATAAGGATTTCTAAATGAACATAAGGCAAAAGTCTTTTCTTTCGCCACAACTATCACTGCACACTTCTATATTCTTACAGCCTAACAAATAAACGGGGTATAAAGTTAAACCTAGGAATAACCTCAGTATAAGCAAAATATTAGTACAAATTTTGCATATACTCAGGTTATTCCTAGGTTTAACTTTATACCGCGTTTATTTGTTAGAAGAAGATCTGCTTTTGCTAACGTCATGAGAGTAAAAAGAAAGGAAATAACATAAGAGAGACTCAACGTATAACCAACAATAACATATTCATCACGGCCTCGACTTTGTTGACATCTGAAACTTGAATAACGACCCTGTTTAGATGACAAACGACATTATTAAGCGAACGAAAGATTGAATAAACATTTTCACAGAGTTAGAAATATGATATTTTTCAAATAATACTAAATATACAGTGATTTAAAATAGTTTTAGTGTTAATAGCTAGAGAATAAACTAAAAGTATTTATAAAACACGAAATTCAATTCCTACTAAGGTAAAAAAAAATAATCTATACATATAATAAAATTGGAATGTCTGTTTGTAATATAAAAAAAAAAATCAAATTTCAGGAAGATGAACTGATAGATCTTTTCGGTCGTATAGTTTAATTGGTATGTTCACACTCGGTCTAGACTGGAACATAAATGAAACAGTGCCCAATATTCATAGTGCGACTGTGAAATGAGATCGCCGATATGCATAGAGACGACCCGTATTTATCCAGCTGTAAAAGGCGCTAAACAAAGGGTAACAAATTCTGTGCGGACGCATATTTGTTAGAAAATCAATATTTGTTTTTAAATTCATAGTCTGCGGAGTTGGCTGCCAGTTTTATTTTCATGTTTCAAACTAAACTGAAGTTTGTTAAATTGTACAGACAAGCGAAACGAAGCATTTGAGCGTTGAAACCACGTACTCGGATAATCAATTTATCAATTAGTCTTTAGCATGCTAAAGTTAGTTTAATACGTTTACTAAAAAAATGTTTTTCTTTAAAAAAACACACTTTAAAATACTTTTTGTTAACATTCCGTCTAACTAGGATGTTAAAGACTAAATTATAAAAAAAATGAAATTAACCTAAATGAATTGAAAAAGGAAATGACGGGTCTATAGAATTTTATTTATAAAAATAAAAATAATACTGGCAAAAGAAATCGGCACAGAAAAATTACGAGCAACGTTTTCCCGCGGGGTGAAAAGAAGACTTGTGTTCAAAGTTAATTAGGGCATTCCACGTGGATCACAGCAAAGCGACGGTGGGAGATTTAAAACGAGCCTCTACACGTTTAAATTCAACCTATTTTAGTTGAGAATTGCAAAATGAAATCTTGTAAAATAACGCTCTATTTTTGTCTAATCTTCATGCATCATTATAACAATTATATAGCTAAAGTCAAACACAATAACCATAATAAAAATAGTTGGTTATAATTAGTCGTTAGTACTAGGACTCGAACTTGTAGGAACAGTGTAGGTGTTCTTGTTTTTAATTCTCTGAAAACACGCGTTTAATTGCACACAATTATATTTCAAAATAGCGATACAGCTTCGAGTTTGCTCCAAATAAACCTGGTATTATTGTTTTAAGTTATAAAGAGCAGCGGCTGCGGATGACAGCGCCACCTATTGTGAACTTGAGAGCCGCACGAAAGCTTCAGTACCGCTCCGTGGCGCAAAAGATGTAGCGAGAACCTTCACAATAGAGCTAAGTTATAATCAATTCAGCTTAATTTAGAAGCCTATTGTTAACAGTTAATCGCTTATTGCTGTATAGAGGATAGAGAATATGTAAGTATGCGGGGAATTTCTATTCTCTTTACTACTGTTGTAACGATTGTTTTAAGACACACTAAGTGTTAATTTCTCGCATTAAAACAACACTAAGGGACTCTAGTGATAATCATGAATACGACCGTGGCCTATATAGAATCAATATTATAGATTACAGGTGAAAATAAAGTATTTAGTAATGATCAAAGTTTATAAGACATCGCGTGTGAGATAAGGATTAGTTATTAATGTTGTTTACTTTTATCTTATATAACACTGCCACAGTGATGTTTACTAACAAATTCCCCTGACATTTAAGTATTATTAATTAACACTAAGTCACTTTTAAGTAACCATTAGTTAAGTTAGACCATTAGTCTTCCACTTACATTACGTATTTTCAGAAAGCAAATACAATAAAAATTCAAAAAACAATATTCGCTTTAAAATTGTAACTTACGTCGCTACTGGCTCTGCAATGTTTTCAGGATAAAAAAATACGATACGGCCTGCTTTTGTTAGCGACTGCCTTTGTCTCAAATAAGATAGTTATCGGGTATTCACTTGTTTACCTGCTGTTGTTCTTTTTTAATAAGCACCGTCTTATCTTTATTAAGGACTGGACATCTACTTGAATTACTTCATTGAAGTTACCTTGTTTATTCTTTTGTTTTTTTATTTATTTAATCAAGAAATGCAGTTTGATGTCAAAAGTTTCGTAATAAATATAACAATAAATTAAAAAGATTTTGTCGTTTCTTAATATGTTTATATTTAACTTGTAAAGGTTTAGATTTGAGTTGATTATTTCGGGCTATTGCTATTATTGGACGATGTCGGTCTCGAGTCGAGGGCCCTTCCGGCGAGTGCGCTCAGCTAACCGTAGAGCACTTCATTGGCCCTTCGCTCCGAACCTATTACGGTGTTTAGTCGATACTCACGGGAATACAGACATTTATTTTGTTGCGATTTTGTCTTCTTTTATAGAACAATTGTGAGATTACCATAGAATATAAAAACAAGTGAATGGTGAATTCTTGGAATTTATTCACATTTCAATTGTTTCAATCTATTTAAAACGCACATTTTGCTAGTGTTGTTAATAACATGCAATATGTTGTATGAATCATAATATTGCTACATATAGCACTTTGCCAATTAGCTCTTATTTTCGGGTTAATGCAAAACCGTAATGTCATGCCCGTAATTTTCATCTTGTAAAGTAAATGTTCTCATTGTGAAGCTAAAAACCTGATCTATTTTTTAATTTAGGTATACATTTAATTATTCCAATAGTATTACATGTCATGTTCGATTTTAAAATATGTAGAATACTTTAACATTACATTCTTATCAACAGTTATTGAAAACTCACAAGAGAATTATTATTTGGAATTGTTTTCTTAGACAAACTTAAATATGCAAAATTAACTTTTGACGCCTTTGTAAAACAAAGACAAAAACTTCTTTCGATAAAACGTTTATCCACGTATGGTTTATGTTGGCTTAGTCTTAAATATGTAAATTTAATAAAACACTTGAAGTAGCTCAGTGTGAACACACCCGGAAAGCCTTAATCACTATTTAATTATGCGTAACTTCACTTCGCGCTGCCGAAAAGAGGCAAAGTTGGTGCGATTACCCCATGTTTTTGTTATTAACCCTCCTTCCTACACCCTTTCTGAGTACATTACAATCAAATATCATATTCAAGAGTTGATAAGGAAAATTAGTTGGTTTTGGTTGTTGAAGCAAAATAACATATGCTTTTATTGTCACTACCGAATTTGAGATTAATTTCTATATTGTTATGAACTTTTTATTAAATTGAAAATTAATCATTTAAGAAGTATTAGAAAAGAGCGTAGAAATCGTGAGAAGTGGCCGAGGTGAGATGGTAATCTTAGATCTTAGACACTCGATAGAAAAAAGTGCGGGGAGAAATGAAAAATATCGAATTTCACAGGCACCGTAGCGTTGTAATATTAATGCCGGCGGAGCTCGGGCTTACGAACGCAATAAAAACAAACAAATTGCACGTAAAATAATACTGTGAGCTCTGGCGGTGTCTCGCGGGAATTTATTCTGATGCCCTCTTAAATCCTTATTTATATGATAACGTTATAATTCATCGCCCACTTGGCCGCTCCCCACCTTTGTACAAAAACCTCTTAAAGATTTAAAAAGATTAACTTTAAACTCAGTTCTCTACTGAGAAAATTTCGTTTCTCACTTAAAACCATGTCCAAATACAGAGTAACGTAGCTTCATCTTTTTTATTTTTACAAGCGTAGAAACCATACTTTATTCCCCGTGTAGGATTATTAATTTGAATAAAATTGTTTATAGCAGTTCTTGGTATATTTCTAAGCAATCTTTAATACACTTTTTAATAAAACTCTATGGTGAATATGCATGGAACAGAACCAATAAAATTTCATTACAAAAGTTTGTGTATATAGCAAAGTTTCGTTCACAATTCATTATTAAAACGATGTATAGCGTCACTAAAAGTTTTGTTATAAAGTGCTGACACGTTATCGCGTCGTAAAACAAAAGTAATGACCGCGCTGCGTGGCGCACTGTACATCGTACACTGTATCCATCTCGGCGAACGTATCTCTTTGTGGTACGGACTATTTACTTCTGAATATATTTCATAGCCGTTAGAGAGCACCAAACAATTTCTCACGGCTATATTTTACGTCGCCATATTTTATGGATAATAGCGTTACCTCCTTTATTTGTTTTTTTTATTTGATTCAACCTCCTTAGCATAGGTAAGATTATCTTCTACAGAACTGTATAGTTAAATAAGCATCATTTTAATTAAATTATCGTTCGTTTTAAAAGCCAAAGAGTATAGAATCATAGTACGGTCTGACACAACTTAAAAGTAATTAACCGTTATCATTTGATGAACTCGATTTAATCGATATTTGTTGATATAACTTAATTGCCAATAGTTACTTATCTTTTATGCAAAAGTACAATATTTTCCCTTTAGTACTAAAATGATAAAAATTCAAACGCAACTCGATTACTCTGCGCTGCTTGCTCTATCAACTACTTTTTCAAACATAGCTATCGTCAACAAAATTAGTTTATTTAATTTTATTTCTAAGAAAAAAGAACGAGCTATTTTATTACCTCGAGGTAATATACGAAAGACAAAACTATTTGTCCTGCATTTCTTCATAGTTCAAGTAACTAGACAATAAAACTTAGCGCTAATTAACTTGTCATTTTAAAAGAGCACCATTATCACCATTTCCCATAAAAAGGCCAACATTTTATACATATTATTATTTTTATCTGAGATTACTCAGAATGTGTTTGCTTTTCAGAAATATCATTGACAATAGATAATGCGTTGTCACGATAAGATCGGACATTGTGATTCACAGAAGCACTTGATATTTCTCTATTTGCTCCAATATGAAACTCTCAGTGCTATTCCTACATTTATTCAAAACGTTACTTTGCTAAGACGTAGTGATTCAATTATCAAAAATGTCACTTTTTTCAGTGTCTGTCCTAATATTTAGTGTAATTTTCGTTGGATATGTAAGCACTGATCATCTTAATTTAGGTACGAGCGTGAACGGTTCATTGGCTTTAGTCAAAAATGTCAAATTATCCGCCGTACCATTTAAAGTTCGGACGAAAAATGTATTCTACACAAATGAAGCCAATCCTAAAGTAATAAAGGTATGTGGTTGTATTCTTTATGTAACAAATTTTCAGATTAATATCTAGATCTGAATGTTGGGCGCCAAAGTTGCGGATGACAGAAGATAGCATGTGGTTGAGATGCTAACGTTAAGATGTGTGGTGTGACAAGAATTGATAAAGTTAAGAAGGTCTATATTAGAGGAAGTTTGAAAGTAGCGACAGTGGTCGAGAAATTGAGAAGCAAAAGGCTAGGGTGATATGGGCATGACATGGTTTAGTTTTTTTCTCATTTCCATTTTATTGTTGTTAGTTAGGCTGAGTAAACATTGTCATAATTCTTATTTTCCAGGGTATAACAGCAATAGATTCCCTCAACTCAAAAGCGAAGGCGACGGTGACTGCGGGCGGGGTTGGCTCCACTTTCGCTAATATTAAACTAAAGAGTGAACGTGGCGGAGGATTGGATTATCAAGTACAGATATTTGTATAACATCTGTATATACTCATAAGTTATTGAAGTTATAAGTATGATTATGAAATATTAAATAGATCTGTGTCCCATGTAATACCAGCTTTTGATAGCGGATTAAGTGTTGACTTTCGTGTCAATCGAGTAGGCCCCGTGATGGATGGAATGGAAGTAATAGGGTTAAGTGTAGCCTCTCATAAGTACCAATGCGTTTATATGACACACCTTTAATATCTAAATCATCGTTCAGTTCTTTATTAAATACAAGCTGTTACTCGCGTAACATTAAAAAATATAGCCTATGTTACTCACAAATAAATTACCTTTCTAACAGTGAAATATATTTTAAAATCGGCCCAGTAGTTTTCGAGTTATTTCAATACATACAAAAATACAAACATACAAATCTTTCCTCTTTATAACATTAGTATAGATAAAGATTATTTAATTTTATGATTACACAATCGAGAATATATGATTTAAGAGATTTTCACAATTATATTGTTCACTAGCTTTAACTCGAGATTTCGATCTAGCAGAATAAAACAAAAATATAGTAATGAATGTAGCCTTTGTTACTTAGTGACAATGTAGCCTTCTAATGGTGAAAGAATTTTTGAAATCAGTCTAGTAGTTTTTATGTTTATTTGTTACATACACTAAAGCAAATCTAAGATATGATTAATCATTTTTTTTTTTTCAGTTAGAAAAGTTTTTCTGGGCACTAAATATAAGCAGATTTCTTAGTAATTCGGTCTCAAGTCACAAATTCTTTTCTTGGTAAATTATAAAAATGATGGAAGGAAAGTTATGAGTATAGTTGTGGAGAATTGAGAGAGACGTCAAACTTAATGCCCTCTCCGCAAAGTGAGTAAACCAACATTACTTTACATTTGTGATTGCGGGAACTTTGATTAGACAGCTCTGAATTATGATTAATATTGGGGTTTTCGTGGCGAATTACACTGCTTCAAATTATTACGAATTCGGCTATATGGATGGATTTAATTCTATGTAAGTATTTTTCGTCGGGGTTAAGCATTTGATTTGTAATCTGCAGATCCTGGGTTCGTATCCCGCAATGTACCAATGTGGTACGATTTAAGAATTAACATGTACAGAAACAACAGGTACTAGTTGGTTTAACGGTGATGTAACGTAATGCAAACTGTACATGCAAACTCTCAAAAGATATATTCACATATAATGACTTCACAGTCAACCAACAGTTGAACAGCAATGGGTCAGCGTAGTTAACTATAGCCTTGTCACCCTAACTTAGGGTACCTACCCGAGACTCTCAGTAGGGCCGTATAGTGAGCCGGTCACGATGATGTATTTTACATTTTGTTTTTTTTTCTATAATTGCATATTAAAATCCTCTTCAATGTAAGTAATGGAGAGAATGAGAAGTGAAGAGATTTTATTTAAAGGAGGTAAGTATCCAAGCATACATTTCTTAAATTAATACTTAACACTTTAAGGAAAATTCTACACACATCACGATACAAAACTAAAACGCATTTAAGTGTTTTCTTTAAGTAAAGTAACATATTGTTTTCGTGGGCATCCCTCCACCTTTGTAGGAGCGAATTCTTATTCCTTTCCCGTCTCACACGTACGGCGGTAAGCTAATATTGGTTCGAAACCCTCCCTAACCATCCGACCCGCCACCCTAATATATGAGTTCCTAGCACCACATACTTATTGTCTTACACTTTAATAAGTTCAAGGATTACTTCGTCTGGAAATATGAAAAAGGAGGATTTAAACTTCGGACGGGGTCTTTAGCAACACGAGTGAACTTTTTTTCTCTCGTTCCGCTAAAAGTTTGCAAGAAACAGTCAACCATTAGCGGCAACCCAACCGTGTGCGTTGCGAGGAAAAAGTTTCCAGCTAATACGTAAGTTTCTGGAGCTCGGAAAACGATTTTAGGGCGTCATTATACACTTCAGATGTTAAGGAAAAGTCCGGATAAATGCAAGTACAAATATAAAACATCTACCGGTTTAGTGCACTGAAAAATTTTTTCTTAAAAGTTGTTCCAGCAATTTTTAATCATTAACATTACAGATTATTACAATAGAAGACTACGTACATATATTTTATGTCGTCAATTCGATCGTTATTTAATTGTTGTTTTAAGGAGCTCAGGACAGACGTCGGTCTTATCAAAGCTGCCACTACGCAATTTCATTCTAGACACAACCATAAAGGAGGGAACACTGACGCCGGCTTATTGTTTCAATCTATTGTTTAAAATTCAATTATGAAAGAAAATCGCTTTATCCGAATGATATACCTATAGTAAAAAGAATAACATTTGCAGCACTCAGAATCATTAATTAGTTATTAAGGAAGTTCACTTAGGGTTTCCTGAAGATAATGGATTTGTCAAAAACATTTCGTAGGTACATTATAAGAAATACAGAATGTTACATTTTTCTTAATAACACGGAAAAATATTGGATTTCGTTAAAGGCGTATCGTTTAGAAAGGGTATATTTTGGCTAAACCAATTTAATACGATAAAGTTTGACGTAATTGCCGTTGTTGAGTAAATCGGAATGGCTTCTCTTGCGGTTTGTAATTGGTTTCCTTCAATATACCGATCCAATTATTTTTCTAAACCCTGAAAATACTTTCCAAGTTATATGGGACCAAAGTTTCCATTTTCATCGGAAAACGATATTGTAAAGATCGATTTGCCATCTTTTTCTTGAAGTTAAATTGTAACTGCTTTTAAAATATTACGTTGAGAATAATTGTTTTACAGTCTAACATTAGAAAAAGTATGAAAGAAGATATAATAATTTTATTTAATATGTTAAAATATCCAATATAAATTTAATGTAATATTTTCGATTAAAGAACGTATTGAAATTTAAATCGATTTTCGCAACTAATAAACCGTTTGAAATGGGATCTAAATTTCTTGGCGATTAGAGTAATACGATGGCCGTTTCAAAGTTAAATCATTTCCCGATATTGATCCTGAAGGAGTGAAGTTTTTACATCAGTAACGAGCCGTGACGGCCGCGGCTGCCGTGGGGGAATAATGAATTGCGCCACACTTAATAGAGACCTTTAGAACGATGGAACAATTAAAAACTTTAAGTGGGATTTTGCTTAGTCGCTGATTTGATCATATGCATGGAATTATCCCGTAATATCATATTCATGTAGAAACAAATGAATATCTTACTAATATTATAAATGCGACAGTTTAGATGGACGGATGGATGAATGTTTGTTAGAGTTTGTAGTATTTTTTTTAATTGACGGAGTCGCGGGCGAAAGCTAGTAATATAACTTGTAGTTAAATCGTTGAACATTTTATTTATTTAAATAGTAAAGCGTTTCGCTTGTATTCGGTGTCGTACACAGTGAATGAAATGCAAGGAACTTGCGAAATAAAGGACGGTGTGGAACGCTTTGCCGGGACAAAGGTAGAGCTTATTGCAAATTCCAGCGCTCACCTTGTGGCGCTATTAAGCTTCCTTGCGATACTACAATATTTTAATATTTGCAAATCTCGGAAGCGATTCAGAACTACAGAGATCATTGAGTTATGTTATTGAATATTCATTATGAGTCCATTTTACTTCTTATTGCATTTCGCTTTTCATTAACGTAGTTTAGCATTTTCAAATACAAATGCTTTAAATTAATCATCGACTTGGTCTCTATCGTATAAAGTTTAGATTAAATTTTGGAATTGGATTCTTCAAAGAATGTTAAGAAATTGCTTTTCTAAATTGCAGTCCTTGACTGTTCAGTTCTTAAATATATTCTAAATTCTAATTGTAAATGGCTTCTTCAAAAGTCGATGGCACGAAATAGTTCTTTGGACGTTATGGTTTTGACAAAATAAAACTTTAACGATCCCCATTGTCTACAGCAGTTGCAGTCTGCCTTCAATAAAATATTATTTATTATTTGATATTACAGTTCAATGTAATCTTAGATATCCCTTACTTAGTTTAAGTTTTAAGTGCTTAGGAAAAGTACGAAATGAATGTACTATGAAATAATTTCTGGCAAATTAATGAACCAGGAACGACATGCTCGAGACTTAACCAATATGTGGATAGTTTAGATTGGTTATACCCTTTTTAGTTTTAAAACCATGCATTTGGTTTATTTTTCTTTTCAGACTATGTTAATACTGCATGAATCGTGTAGATTGTCTATCAGTATTTTAATTTAATCCAAATTCATTATTCTCGTACGTCACCTATCACGTGTTTCAGAAAAAATAAATACGTGTAACTTTAACCATCGTAGAGTATAATATGAATGTTAAATAATTATAATAAAACAAATACAGACAGACATCGTTGGTAAACCACGAAAACTCACATAAAAATATTCATGCGAAGTATGAAAAAAATTCCACAATCAGTGAAAGCGGTCCCTCGCGGCATATTGCGGTACGGAGTTTTCATTAAACACAGGGCGGGGGTTTGTGTCCAAAAAAATGCCTACACCGCCCGAGGCGACTCCCCGACATATAAGGAATGTTGTCGCTGGAAAATTAGTTCATAAAATAAATTTATCCAACCCCCGAATAGACTAAATCCACCTCTACTAACTCAAATACGAGTACAAACCCTCCGCGGTTGTCCATTCTTTTGTAAGATGGCTATTTATTTTTCTCTGTAACGTCCTTAGAATACAATTAACAATTCTAGGCAAGGATTCTATGTTTCACTTTGGTAATGACAATTTAAGCCCGCTACGCTCAGTTCCGACAGTTTCAACTGTATAGTCGAACTATTCAGATATAACTGTACAGTTAAAACTATGCCTAAACATTTGCAGTTTTATGTAGTAGTTTAGTAAGAAACAGTGCTAGTGGACAACAGATAGTGGAAATATAAATCCTTTTCGAACGTGTTTTTAAAATCCGTCCCATCTTCAGTCATCTATTGTCGTTAATTCGATAAGTATTAATCATAAATAAAAAAACCAACAAAAAGAGCAAAGGCAATGAAAATATAAATTACATTCGAAATATTGTTGTGCTGTACATATTGCTGTTGACTATACGATTTATAAGCTCCCTACACGTTTTTATTAGAATTCAATAAACGAGTAACACATGGCATCAACGTTCGGGCGACGGGCCTGCCCGGAATTATAGGAATAACAGGGGCAGGGACACTTACAAAAATTGCTTACACAGAAAACTAATATCAGTGTTTGCCAGCTTGTCTCGATCGTTGCAATATCGGTTATGTTAATTGATTCGCAATAATGTAATAGATTTATAATATATGGTGGATATTAATTGAATAAAAAAAGATTGCTTATGTTTTATTTTGACGACTGTACACACACATTTTTACCTTTGTGATTATTGATCTGAATAGTGTTGTATTTTTAAACTATAACCTGTGTATTAAATTCCTTATCTATACTAATATTACTAATATTATAAAAAGGAAACATTTGTATTTTTGTATGTATCGAAATAACACAAAAACTACTGGGTCGATTTTATTTTTCACTTTTAGAAAAGTAATTTATCTGTGAGTAACATAAGCTATATTTTATTTAAAATTCTCGCGGACGAAGTCCTGTGGAACAGCTAGTTATTAGATAATTTTTAATGTAATTTGTAAGATTATAATCCGCTAAAATAATACCACTATGATTATTAAAATATAGAAATTAAATAATAGTGTTACGAACGTGTAATATCTGCTTAAAACGTTTCCATTATGCTTTCGGTCAGTTTTAGTGTTAATGCACGGAAAATAGTACCTTATTGTGTTCTAAATAGAACACAGGATTGACGTAGTAAAGATTTGGCAAAGCATTTTATTGTCCTTTTATATACGAATTTAATGGTGAAAATGTTTGTTAGGAATTTACATTTAATACATTGAAAGTTTCATATTCTATAAATCCTACGTAAATATGTAACGCGAATTCCACAAGACACAACTTAAAACTTATTACGCCGCGTGCAAAAGAAAATAAGATAAAACAAATGAGATAGTAAAGTTAAAAACGAACCTCTTATCTATACTTCTATACTAATATTATAAAGAGGAAAGATTTGTATTTTTGTATTTTTGTATGTATTGAAATAACTC
>JAOCNA010000029.1:199734-210001 GCA_026546675.1 Papilio helenus | reverse complement strand
GTTATCGCTGAATAACATGGGCTAATTAATTTTCCATAATTTTCTATATTTATATCAAAAATATAAAAAAAACGTAACAATTTACATGTTGTACGAAAGATTGACCTGAATTATACTGAATATATGACGCAATATAAAACAAATATTAGTAAGGGTTCTAAAGAAGTACGTTTAGATTCAACATAACGGCTTTACCGAGCAATTTATACCATGCCGAGTTTCGGTGAATGTGACTAGAGCGATAAGTCAACTATTGACAAATGCTCACTTAAACCAATTCAAATATCATACTAATATTATAAATGCGAATGTCTAGATGGATGGATGTTTGTTAAAGTTTTTAGCCTAAACGGCTGAACGAATTTGGATGAAATTTGGTATAGATTTAAATGTTAGACTGAAAGAACACATAGGCTACCCCCTTTTTTTAATTCCACGCGGAAGAATACGCGGGCGAAAGCTAGTAATTTTATATTTACGTCAAAACAGTATAAAGATGAACTAGTAAAAGATATGGTTTAATTCAGATTCAATGAACCATGAATAACAGAGTGTCAAAATTATCCCCTTCAGTAATTAACCGCGCGGGGGACAGCAGCCGGTTGGAGGAGGGCGCGGGGGGAGGGGGATGCCTGACTCTGTATCTTGCACTGTAACAAATAAGTTATTCATGAAGTTGCCGGTGTCCTAATTATTTATTTTATTTTACGAGACCTATTATCTGGATACAGCCACGTCGTAAATACTTAAGCAGTAACAGAGTGCCCCTGAATTTTAAAGTAATTAGAAGGGTTGTTAATTCTCTACATTTGTGATACTCCCTGGATTACTTCACATTTTATGTTCCTTGTATACAAAGTTTTCGTTGTCGTCTTGTTTTAAGCGGCGGTAAATTTGAGTTAAGTTATTCTTAATAAAATCAACATATTTACATAAATATCACGATAATATTAAAGTTTTCTTTCCACGTTAGGAAAGGTGTGTCGTATGCGCTCCGAGGCTGCCTAGGTTCCAACGCGACGCTTAATTTACCCACCTTGATGTAGCGGGCAAACATTATTACGTAGCCTTAGGCAAATGAAATAAACGTTGTAACTACGTATCTTGCTAGCTTGAGACAAATTACATCATATAGAATTAATAAATGTACACGATATCAACAACAAATGAATTATAGAATAACGTAAAACAATAAAAATGTATACATCCATTGCCTCTGTCTACCACAATTTGTATGCTAGCGTTACTTTTACTGTTCATACAGCAGTAAACGTTATTAATTTTTTATTAGATATCACAAGGAAAGAGAATATTGAATAAGTAAAAGAATTTTATTTCACGGAAATAAAAAGGCTGTAACACTCTTAAAACGATATTAGAAAGATTCTCTGCCCTAAAAGGGCATCATTGGAAATCGATTTAATAAAAAGAGGCAAATAAAAATGGCGATATGAGCAGCCGAAGGGAATGCTTTAGGGCTAGGGGAAGTCGGCGGGTCCCTAATCAAATATACCTTAACTTCCAGCAAATCGATTGAGATTTACAATTTAGGGACTGCGCAGGCATTCCGAATGTTATTGTTTAATTTATTTTCCATTGTTTGCGAAAGGACGCAAATGTATGTATATAAGGGTGTGCGGTGAGGGGTCGCCAGAGAGCCTGTAGGTGATGTTTTATTTCACTGCTTGTTCCATACTGCTTTGTAAATGTTTGCAAACTTGCTTTACAAACAAATTTAAGAGTTTTACACAATAGCATACGCTTATTTACATTAGTAGTTTAAAAAATAGTATTATAGTCGACCTTGACATTTTAATTAATTTCTCTAGCATGCCTGATTTAAATGCAATTTTCACTACTTGGTAAACGATCGATTGTCTAGAATTTAACATTTATTTCCTGTACAATATCATTATTACTGAATTTTGTCAACAAGTGAAATAACCATATCATATTGGAAGGTAAAACAGTAGAACTCTAGTTCGATTTTTAAAAGTAATACATTATGCGTTATGTTTGCGAAAGGTGGAATATGATAAAAATTGTAAGTGACAAGAACGAAGTTACAAGACCCCGCATCACTAAACAGCGCGTAGCAAAGTTGGCAATACGCGAGATAACGCGCGGCTCACTTTGAATTGCCGTTAAGTATGTGGTGGGGAATAAAAAGGGGGGCGAAGAGGCTTACCGTGGCTTTGTGACTCCGCGCGAGCCGAGTTTGCGGAGACTTTGCCGTTCCCACTCTGTTTGTTCACGTAACATTTGCGAACTGATTAAGTATGGGATTTCGATAGGAAACTTTGTAAGCGGTTTCTTTTTCCACTTGGATTTGTTATTTATAAAACGTGCCTTCTTATTGAGTGACATTTTTTTTCGAACATAAATAATATCACTAGAAAAAAAAATCATATTTTTATCAAATTGTTAATTTTAAATAACAAATTTGGATAACGTTAACAAGGGACTAAAAGCTACAGTTTCAGCCAGTTTAAAACACGTTCGCGCGCCGCCGAGCGCTGCGGCCCGGGTGATAGTAATGGCTGCAATTTACGACAGACAGTGACGCATTAGGAGAAGATAAAATGTCAAGTAGTAACAAGTGAAGTCGGCTTTATTAAAAAGCCAACAAAGTCTAACAAGGTTAACCCCCGTCTAGCGCTTGATAGCTTTGAGGTTATCATTCGAAACATTGACAAAATCTAAAACATCGGTGCAGTTTCCAAGAAACTGAGAGATTTTTACTGCAAGATATGCGTTCGTAAATAAATACAATGTTTAAACAAAATTAATAAAGGTATCACGTTTCAACCCTCTTTAATTTTCACGTAAATTCCGTCCGCTTTGCTATGATTAGCATTTAGTTATGCCTAAAGTGTATGAATTGGCTCCAATTTAGGAATCTTGTTACATTAAAACATTTGTACGCCTAGGTTTGTGCGATGTAATATTTTCCATGCACGCTTAAGTTGCGGAGCGTAAAGCAATTACTGCAAACGCCGGGGGCAGGGACAGCGTGCAGTGTGCAGGATTCAGCGTGCAATGTGCAGTGTACTCGGACCGACGATGTTTGGTTAAAGAGCCAACGCTGAATTCGTGCATTTCCAAATGAGAACATCACATTCACGCTCTGTGGTACATTAACTGCATATTGTATGACATCTTTATTCTTTTAGTATGGAATCGCTTTTTATGTGTTTTATTTTGATAACTATATTTGCTTTGATATAAATCAGTAATGTTATTCAATATTGAATTAGGTGAAAACTTTTTAGACTAATTTTATTTATTTATATAAAATCACAGTTTTTGTTTTTTCGAACGAACTACTTTCAGTATTAAAAAATCCAGTTATTTATAAAATGTGAACTTTACATATTTTTTTAAAAGGAGTATTTTATAATTATTTTATCATTGTTGTAAAAATGCATATAAATAAAATACTATTAATAAAATGAATTCACATTGTAATAGATAGGTGATCGTGGAAGACAGTGCTATTAATGGCTTTAGGAAATTCACTTCGTCGTGATTCATCTCCCGAAGTTCCGGACCGTAATAATGTTCCGAGCACCTTTACACTGTACCTCTGTATCCCAGACTCGAATACTTATGTTAATTATGTGACGCAATTTAAAACCACTCCGGGATATTATCTTTGTACAAATTACTTGGAAATTATAGAATTAAATTGGAAAAAACTATAAGCCATAGCATCACAGAAGCATGATTGTTATCATAAATGTAAAAAAAAGTCATTTTGCCTATATTAATTTGCTAAGATTGCTCCGTTACTGAATTTTGCAAAGTAAAATTATTATTATTGATAAAAAGAAATCATAATGTCTTGCTCCACTTACTCCCACATACCTATCTACAACTGTTATACACTTATCCATTGCTAAACTTTTTGTATAATAAACTATATTTTGTTCTCTTTTTTTTTCTTATCAAATCAAAGGAACTAATAATTAATTTAACGCTCAATTACATATGTACTAAGAGTATTTATAGACAGACTAACAAGACACTTAGATTCATACAAGTAAGAATTAGGTGACAGATACTAAGGGAGAAAGTATTGTGCAGAGCTCCTGCTTAGTCATAGGAAAATAAAAGTTTTTATAAATATTGCGAAATTTGTACTCAGTGTTATTGAAATTCATGTGGACGAAACCGCACGGGAACAGCTAACCATCACCAGCTCACTATCTGTCCCCACTGAGGGGCTCGGAGCCCATCCTAAGATAGGGGTGACTAAGCCATAGTCAACCACTCTGGCCAAGTGTGAGTTGGAAATAGCTGTGGTTAGTAATGGATAAAAATAATGCAATATTAAAAAAAAAACTTGAATCAAAAAGGTTTCTTGGATCAAAAAAGCCGCAACAGTGGAAAAGACTAAACGCCAAAGACATTCAATAGACCAGGTTGACTAAACAAAATACTAGATGGCGCAAATGTTGACATGTGCAGGTTACTGCTGGTGGCGTGCACTGCCGGCAACCCGCAAGCGACACAAGCGCTCGATAATCCCACAGATTCATGGATATCGTAACAAAAGTAGATGGTACGGAGTCAAGTGGAGAACTCTCATAAAATATGCATCGTATTGACTAGTGCGCAGTGCGGCACTGCGATACGGTCGCACGTCTGCGGTCTCCCCGGGTAAATTTAACGCGGCTGTGACTTTGTCAAAGTAAACAACGATGCGTGGTTCGGTTGAGTTTCAGCTAGTTTTGGAGCTTAATGTACATTTGTTTGTCTTTCGGTTTCGAGATTACGAGTTACGCTCGTATCGTTTGCACAACATTTGAACTAGAATTAATATCAGTCAACTTAAACTCTATTATAACAGGAGCCGCATAATGTAATTATAAGAAACTGCTGCTAGCGAAGTTTTCTAAGTTATTTGCACACTTCAGTCATTTCTTGATGAAAGATGGTACTTACTTGTTCATCGAGAATTTCTAATGGTTGTGTCTTACAGTTTTCTTGTATAATGTGCAGATTGTTGAAATAAGAAAATCTCAAAAAACATATTTTCTCATAATAATACTAGTGGTAATATTTTTGTTGTGCCGAGTTCACACTCGCTTTATTTAATAAATACAACACAAAATGCAATAAACCGAACACGTTCAGGGGAAATTGTAAATAACGTTTAAAGAATAGAAAATTCAATTCCAGCAAAATCAATAAGAGAAAGTAAACCGGCACATAATGGGATAGCGGAGTATGTGGTTGGAATTCAATTTCCGATAGAGTTAGAACCAAATTTATATTGAAGGTTAGCTCATTCCCCTGAATAACCTAAATTGGAAGCAATATTAGTGTAACGACTTGGTAAATGTTTGCGTTGCTAAAGTAACGCCGTCAGCTTCCACGGCGATGAATATTTTATTACAATTTGCTGATTTATTAATGAACGAAGAAATTATTGAAAATGCTTACACAAAGAGCTATTCAGTTGACGAGCATGTAGCAATCACTTTATTACAAGGATAATTAAAATTTAATTATTCATTTACTTTTTATGAATTCGTGGACTAATTGGCCTTCTGAATAATAGTTGTATATTAATAATTAATCTTTTACTAAAAATAACTTTTACCAACGATCATTGTGAGTATGGTAGAGAAAGTTCGAGGTGTGCCAAGATCAAGTCAAACGGAAATTTATTTTCTCTTAACCATTCAAGTACCTAAGGACTATCGTATAGTAATTTATCTTAATAGCCATCCGCCCCAGCTTTACCTGGGTAGCAAAGGATATACGACTCATATCTTTTCTGTCATATCTATACCCTTCCCGTTGATGTCTCGTTTACTATATGGTCCATGTTACTCAATGATGATGTGTCACTATTAAGAATATTTGAAATCGGTTTAACAATCTCGTTTTTTTAGAACAATCAAATCTTTTTTATAATTTTAGTATAGATTTTTTTTATGTATTAGGTGGCGTGGATCCACATCGACCGTCAGATGATTCTGACGATCCACCGGCACGTGATAACGCGACTGGCGAGGTTCAGCGTGTCCCACGACAACGCGATGACGTGGTTACTGCACGTCAGTCAAGTACAGCAGGAGGACCGCGGCTACTATATGTGTCAGGTCAACACCAACCCTATGATCAGTCAAGTTGGATATCTACAAGTTGTAGGTAAGTTACTTACAGAGTCTTACAAATGCTTCTTTACCTTATTTTTAATGTTTTTTGGTATTCCATATTAACTTTGTTTTTTTACAAATTAGCTTTTTTTCCATTGAGATAAATTTTGTTTTGTTATTTGACAAAGAATAATTACAATAAATACGTGTTTGTTTTGTGAAGTTTGAGCTGGGGCTATCGATAACTTAGATACACACAAAGATATTGTACAATAGACTGTATCGTGCAGAGCGCTTTAAGACTCATGAATAAATGCATTTATTGCAGTCCTATATTTCAGTGTAGGGTGACCATCAATTTATGAGAAAATTGTCTCTTTGTTTTTTTATTAGTTAGAATAAAAAGAAATAAAGACATCGGTTAAACGTTTAAACAAATCATATAATTAAAAACCTTTTTTTTCCTAAATTTCAATTTTATATAAAAATAAAGATGGTGTATTATAAAAATTAAATTTTTTCATTGGTAATTAAGAATATTTTAAAGCAGAAAAGATAAAACTTACTATAAGAATTTAAAAAAAAAATGTTCGATAATGGAATCTTAATAACACCGTACTCCGTAGAATTCAATGCCCGGTGCCCGGTGCGCGGTGCGCGGTGCGCGGTGCGCGGTGCGCGGGACAACAGGGTTAAAAACTTTTAATTACTCGCCTTTGATATTCCACCGATCTTAATAATTTACTTTCATTTGCTCTCTCTTAATAGCTTGTGTCATGTTGAAGGAATTTTTAATAATGTCTTACCCAAGTTTAATTTCTAAAATTAACAATTATTTCGATTAACAAGAGCTTAAATTCTTTTTTAATGATTAATAACGCAGACTTGTTTAAACACTTTTTTAGATAATTACGAGAAAAATTTTGTTTTTACCAGAATTGCAGTATTGCAGATTGACGTTAATGTGAATGAAGTACGGCGAAGTTACCTTCAATGTTTTCGTTAAGATTCATACGAGTCGCAGTTGACTTGTCGTGGATACTGCGGGCGCGTGTCGGCTCCCTCGGCGGCGATTCGGGCTCGCACTTAGTACTTTATACGACCGCAGTTCGACGCAAACTTTTAAGTGGAAATAAAATGAAGCTTTTTTTCGTTTCGCCTTTGAACCTTCTCACGTTGCAGATGTTTTTATATCCATTTGATTGCTTTCGGAGTCGAGCGGCAAGCGCTCACTTTTAATTTTCCGTTTTAGCTTTAATTTTTATTTTCAATCAAACATCTCACGTTCACGATAACTACGAAAGAGTTATGAAGCTCCTTTGCCGTTGAATTGAAGACTATTAATATGCCGTAGATTTGTGTCATGAAACGTCATACCATTGACTATATTCCGCTGATACACACAGAAACAGTGATGTTCTACACCAAAGGAGAATTATACACAACGTATATTACTTGTAGTTCTGAACTAATAAGTGATTTCCTTCCAGTGCCACCGAATATTCTGGACGAGGAGAGCACGCAGTCTGCGGTAGCGGTGCGCGAGAACCAGAACATCAGCCTGGTGTGCAAGGCGGACGGCTTCCCCACGCCCAAGATCATGTGGCGTCGAGAGGATGGACAGCCCATCTCTGTCGACAGGAGAAAGAAAGGTAACAGACAACACTCGAGTGGACCTCTCCCAAAATCAGAATCTTACTAGTATTATAAATACGAAAGTTTAGATGTATGGATGGATGTAAGTATATTTGTTAGAGTTTGTAGCCTAAACGGCTGAACGGATCTCGATTAAATGTTGCATAGACGTAGTGGATACTCTGGAAGTACACATAGGCTACTCACTTTTGTTTCTTTTTAATTCCATGCGGATGGACTCGCGGGCGTAAGCTAGTATACGAATAAACTTTAATAATATTAAAATAAGAAGTAAGTGTTATTATCATAGCTAAAGTGGTACGAATTGAAGTCCTCATTTTATAAAGTAAAGTAGTTTTAAAACGAGGAGCTCATTTAAGTGCTCAATTGCCCCCGGCGGCGGCGGCGGCGGCGGCGGCGGCGGGGCGCTAATGTAAAAACTTAGCGTTAGTTCCGAGCTCATGTTGATATGGTCTGCAATAAAGCGCGACGCTCTGTGCGACCGCTAGACCGGCCGGCGTGCAATGCTTCAGTACAAGTCGGTTAAAGATAATCATTGCAGGAGAATAGCTGAGTGTTAGTGACGGCGAGTAAATTAATCCATCGGAGCACCCACTCGAAACGTCCCCAAAATTAAGTTTAATCTAAAGAGTGATTTCGTTGAGCGATCGGAACAAACGCGTGGTTGAGATAAGCCCTCGACGCTAATTGTGTGCGACCCGGTGTTGCCTGGGGCCGGGTCCGGAGCCGGGGCGTCGCGGACGTGTCACAGCCGGCCGCGGTTATTATTTGCAAAGGACGTCCATCGTCAATGTTTTAATTACGCGCCGAGTCGAAAACTGTTCTCGCTTTCAATCCGACGCGTGTTGAGCTCTTTGTTTGAATTAATAGAATGCCGAAACGCTTTTTATTTGCGCCCTTAATGCGGGGCACGCAGCCCGCCCTACAGCGGTGAGGGTGAGAGATTTCGGCCTTTAAACAGAGTAATTTTATATGTTTGTTTGGACTTATCTGATTATTTATAAGGTTGTCTTTGTTTTCCATTGGATTAAGTCACCTCTGCTACATTTTAAACGTGTAATTTTTAAATAAATACCACATCAATATAAATAAAATATTGAAATAATTGCCGTAAACTTAATTCAATGGAAATATCGTATTTGATATGTACTTTATTTAGTACGTAAATTATATATTATTGTGCAGTCAGTGAGTCGGAACATCCGCAAACCGCGCCTGCAGCGGCTGCGGCGCACACGCCCAACATAGCGAAAGTAACACTTTTCTATAAAATCTAGTGAATTTAATTACAGTTACGATATCCACAATGACGTATTCGATTATGGTGACAAAACTAGTATTGATTTCTATAATCTGATATTTAACTGGTTTTTATAAAAACCAAATGGAAATGTTACCGCAACACTGTTAAAATGTTTCATTGTCGCTTGCCATCAGGTACACTCGGTTACATTTGGCACCGCTCTTTTTACAGAACTTGTCCACTCGAGCCGCAGTCGAACGCTTGTTTTTTTGTTACAATTAACGCGCGGAATGCATCGCTAACTACAAGTACAGCGGGCGGTCGTTAGTCGCGGTAATTGCTAAATATATTCGAGGGGCGGAGTTCCCTCATTATATTCATTGTGCTCTCTTGCGGTCCCGGAACGTTCCGTAATTGTAAACACAGGCAAACTCATTTGGCCACTTGATGGCGCTGGCGGCGACCCGCGCTGGACGTGCCACGAATTTATACTTTTTACGACTTTTAAGTTAAATTGTACGACATGCGGCGAGAATACTAATAAATTTGAGAGTTATGAGGGTCGCCTCGAGCCCCGGGAATTAACATCTTTTCTCTAATTTTTGACAAAGCCCTTTACACAATATTGCATTGTTACGGTTGGTTAGAGTAAACACAATTTAATGTTTTATATTTTATAACAATTCCCCTTTCTGAGTGTCCCAAGGGTTAATATATGGTAATTTAAATTAAAGTAATGGATAGCTTAATCAGTTTAAAGTAACTGATGCTTTAAAAGATTTTAATTAGCAATCATTAATTAATTATTCAGTATTGTTTACTTATTGATGAAAAAATAATGAAATAAGTTAATATTTCAACAAGTATGAACATAGATCAAATCGGTTCACCCTTTTTTCAGTTGTTGACACTTAGAGAAAAGTTAAGTTGACGACAAAAAAAAAAGTTGAAAACGCGCCGCCGCCGCCGCCGTGAACACAACACTTGCAGCTGTTCAAAGTTCTCACAAAGAGATTCAAGTTGACCTGCGAGCAATTTGTTGTCATTTAAAGTTTTATTTTACTGTCAATTCGAAGAAATCATATCGAAATTTAATCAAAATGGCCTAAAATTTAATCGACGAGGCGATGAGGACATAAACCAGATAGTGTTAAGATTGAAAGTGGATGGCTACAAAGGTACAAAGAGGATATGCTTAAAAAGGGAGTGGATTCAAATATGACGGCTGATAGAATTGCATGGAAGAGCAGCACATACT
>JAOCNA010000029.1:149371-162244 GCA_026546675.1 Papilio helenus | reverse complement strand
ACCTAGAAAGAGATGGATGGATTGCGTGAAAGGTGACATGATCAAGAAGGGAGTGATGACTGAGATGACTGATGATACAGTTGTTTGGAGAACGAAAACCCGGTGCGCCGACACTACGGGAGTAGGATAAGATAGGGGAGATGATGAATGTATCATAATTTTTGATAATCTAATCAAAGTTAGGATTTAGATATCAGTGGTGTTGCTTAAAAAGGTTCTAAGCTAAGTTGAGACCTTTCATAATCTAGGACCATAGATAAGATTCCTAGATGTAACTACGTAAGCCTGAGATAGTCAATAAAAGTGAACAAATCAACAGCTAGTTCAGAAGCGAAGCCAAAACCATTGAGTTTTAGACTTTGTATCGTGGCATATAATTAAAACAGTCAGTGCTTAAGTTTGAGAATGATTTCAATACAAATGCTTTAATATCTATGGTAGTTACCAGTGTCAGTGGGCGGCTGGTGATGGTTCTCCGTGTGGCGGCGAAGGGAGCGCGCGTCGCAGTACGACTTGCCGCACCCCTCCGCCTTACACTCGTACGGCTTCTTGTTGCGGTGCGTCAGCATGTGACCGTTACTGATAACACAAGAATTAAATGTCTATTCATCATTTAAACATCATTTACATGACACAGTATTTATATATTGAAGTTAATCTGTTCATTCTCTTAACCTAGCCTTCTTTAAAAAGAATTAAGAATAAGCAGAATGTGACAAAACGCCTATTTCAAATTCTTTCATACTAAGCATTCTTGTTAGCTACGGTTGCTCTTAATAAAGCCTATAGCAGGGGTGCATAATGCGGTCTTAGACGTGCTATCTGACGTAAATTTTGACTGCGATTGTTACGTCAGTTCCATGATTTTCGACGTGCCCAAAATATTATGTCGTGAGCCATTTATAGCACGCGTGCCAGTGGTTCGTCACCCCTGGCCTATAGTAATACATCTGCAGTTTTTGAAATAAAACCTGGGTACTTCTGAGTAAGTTATAAGTAAATAATTATTCATTATCTTCTTTCTATGCTTTTTACCGTTACTTGGGGTTAGTTTTCTATCCTATCCCAGTATTGTTTATCTATTCAATTGATAGTAAAACATATTTTATCTATACCTTCAACCAAAATGTAATCTGTTATTATAGACTACGAAGTGGCGCCCAAAGCGGGTCACGGGATCAACAGAATTGTACCGCGTTCAGTTAACGCCTGAGCATTATGAACACAATGGTTGCATAGATCAGTTCTTTTTCGTGTCTTAAATGCATTCTAGTTTGCCAATAGTTTGAATTTTCAGATATTTACCAACAGTTATATTAAATTTTCATATCAAAATTTTGCAGCGACGATACATTCGAATACTGCGGCTGTGGGTTTTGGTGAAATTACAAAGACGGCTGTAAAATCGTGAGTGTTTTATTTGATACGAAGCGCGATTCAACATTCCTTCATACGATACAAAGACGATCACCGCTTTGTATGTGGTCACCAATTTATTTGTTTGCATTTTTTTACCATTTGCAAAGTTATAATATTCGGGAATAGTCTCTTTAATAAATACGAACAGTTTACTTTTTTTTAGTTAACAAACATAACTAAACAAAATATGAAATCTCTATAAAGTTAAACAAATGAAATAATTTACTTCTAATTGAACACAATTTTCAACAAATTAGTTACACCAATATTATAAAACTAAACTAAAATTAGAATTTTATATTTACCCTTTTCAAAGACTTCAACGAACAAATATCTCGAAGTGTCCATTTTACAGCGCGCGTAAAAGTTTTACAGCCCGACAGAGTCGTAAAGCAACCTGAATTATGAATAATGGATATTAAATTGTTGTTCAAACGTCTGCCGTAGTGGGAGGGGACATTTGTCTATACATATAGGGCTATATTAAGACACTAACATTGTTATAGTTATTTGTATGAAAGGTTCAATTTCTAGTTACACTTAGATCCTCCTTGGAGGCCACATGTCAAAGAGAGCTAATAGAGGTTATTTACTTTGGTCCCTTTCGTATATTATCGTACGTTTGGAACAAAATATTCACATAGAATTGTGAGAATGTTAATAGTGTAACACAATTGTTGAGATATACGACGGCACGTGCATACGTAATGCACGACCAGGCAAAGGAGCGAACAAAGGAGGACAACTTTTATTTTAAACTGGATTAAGCAAGTTGTCTCGTACGCGCCGCTCCAGCGACGCGCTGCCGCAAAAGGTTTTAAGTGTTTTAAGAAAATTAACACCCCGATTGTATATTCAACAGTAGAATTTGTGGGGAACACGTCGTAACTTTTGGCCGCGAGTCACGTTCTGAGAACAACGATATAAGAATTTTACATGCGGTGGTACGTGCACATCTCTGCATATATCACGAACTTGCTTATACGTTTTCTAAGAAATTTTTAAATTATAAAGCGACGAGACTGGCAGGACGTTCACCTCTTTACAAGCACCATACAAATTTATGGGTAGCTCGAATAGAGAAATAACACGACCTTAGTCAAATTAGCATTAAAATAAAGCAATATGTTTTCATTGGCTATTACTCAAAAAAATCCTACAATATAGCAGTAATAGACCGTCACATACAACCGGCTTACATCTCCCATCTCACGCTTAGCTACTTCACTTTTTGTCGCTGATCTTCCAACAACATTTTGGTGCAGACAAAGTATAAATGTAAATTCAGCTCCATATTGTACCAGAGAGTTAATGTAGCATTTGCTGCGGGATTAGTTTCCAATTGAAACGTGCCGCCGCGGCCGGCGAGTGGCGCTGGCATCGCGGCGCCCGACCACAGCCGACCTCGCGCTTGTTTCAATTCCAATCACCATCCAACTTTCAACAAATACTCAGGGCTTATTATAAGATATGAATATTTATAACTCAAAGATACGATTTTTGAATTCTAATAACAATGAATTGATCAAAATCAATACTTGTCTCCCTGACTGTGACAATTATTCGTCCACAATAAACTCATAACAAATAAATAGCTCTAATACGTAATTTCATTGGCAAATGCGGTAATAAGGAATATTTCCTCTCAGGCATATTTGCGATATATTTTATTAGGGTTTGACAGAAGTGAGAAGGGATACTTTTGCAATATCGTAGAATGGCCGCTGCCGTCCGCCGCCCGCCGCCGCCCGCCGCCGCCGCTCGTCCGTTCTTGTTATAGTAATTTGAACGCTCGCCTAATACCTAAGCCGGTTGCCATAAATCATCAATTTCCTATTTTATCTCGCCTAAAAAATCATTTACAAAAATTGGGTTTTTTCCCGATGGAAAATTTCCTAACGAAATACTTGTAAAAGTGATCTATGAAAGATAGATTTTTATGTTAATCTTGGAAGCTTGACAACATAATGCTCCAATTTAAAAAAAAACTTTTAGGATAAAGCGAATATATAATATGAAACACCAAAATAACACAAATCAGTTTGCATATCATTTGAACATTCATGCTTTCATTATTGTTGAAGTATGTCCTCAAGTTAAGACTTTTTATTTTATATGAGAAAGATGCAAACGACCGGCGGGAACACAGAATTGTTCATCGACGCCCATTGACATCCGCACCAGAGAAACTGCAGATGGGTACACGGACTATGAGAAAGAGATAGTCTTGCTTCTTGAACGACTCTAATTAGTAATTTAAATCAAAGTTATTAAATCAAACACGTAGTAAAGTTATTAAAATGTAGGATTGGCGTTTTCATTAATGTTAACTAGGAAAATGAAAAGAAACATTTCTGTGGTAAATATATGAGGTGCGTCGGAGCGCGCGTCTCGAGGCCTGCGGTTATAAATGACACCGCGGAATTAAGTCGCTCCCATTCGGCTGGAAGCAATGTCTCGGATTACTCATACTTTAAATAATGCCACGCTACGGAAAATATACATATCAAATGACAAGAAGAAAACTTGGAATATTTTTTTTCCTTGTACACACGAAACAATATCAACAATCATGTTTATCTACTGAAAATTCGTTGTTAACATTTTAAAATAATAATGTGTAAGTATGTAATCAGTAGAGTAGAGTACTTAGATTAGAAAGTATTAAATTAGACTAAAGCCGTTAGACGCCTTCAACTAGAAATACACTTCGATATTCTAATTGCGGGATCGTTTAATTTCTTTGAAATTAAGAAGTAAATTTAAACAATCAACTCATTTTTATTACGACATCAACAGAACATTTCCCATCACATTTTATCGCCAAACTTGAAGTCATTGATTTGTTTATGTGTTTTATATCGCCGCGGCGGAGCAGTGTCGTACGCTAACTTATATTGAAAAACTTTACAAAGCAATATCGAGATTTTTATACATTGTAATATGCATAAAAATTGGCTGATATACCAAATTGTATAATCAATTTTTTTCGTAATTAAATTATAATGTTGATGAACACTTGTTCTAATCTATTTTGACTAAACACACAATGCACAACGTGCACAACGAATTGATGAAATGCGATAATACTTATCGCATTCTAACATTACATTCACAATCTATTATATATAAATAGATTGGTAACATTGTAATATAAATCATATTTTGTAGATCAACATATTTTATCAATAATTCTTCGCATGACAGCCGATGTTCCGGAACAATAGCAGGTGTTTAACAACAATTGTCATTTGCATTTATAAATGATTATTCAACATCGGCATGTCGGAGAGCTGAGGGCTGAGGGCTGAGGGACATTGTGGGACATTTAATGTCCACAGAATTTCATTTTCGAATAAATGGTCCAACCTTTAAAAATAAAATAAAATGATGTTATATTTATGCATTTCAGATCAATGTAAAGCTTAATCGCAACAACGTCATATGCAAATTCTAGTTAGGCAGAACAAAGTAGTTAGTATACAAGCAAAGCCGAACGGATAGCTAGTATCGTATTAAATGAATATAACAGTGTTAAATAATATTTCACACTTGCTTTTGATAACAACCGTAAACCTGCTACAGCGTTCGGCAGAGAATTACGAATCTCAATTAACTGAGCTTAGCGTAATCTCTACCAGGCTTGTTCATATTTATTGATATCATTATTTCAACCATTTTATTATATCTAGAGATACTAAAGAAAGGGAATTGTTGAAATTAAATTTAGTTACAATTTATTAATATTTGTCTAAAAATAGATTTATAGAGTCTTATGCCATCTTAAACGTGAGGTTTCATCTTTTTGCATAAATTGATTTATTTTTAACTTTGACATTCATCAAAGTTTACTTAGATTATTTGAAAACAGTTACAGTTCTCGCTAAATTGAACTTAATTCACCTGAAACAAACTGCTTTTAAAAGACAAAGATTCGAAATGAACAGCAAATGGAAGAAGCACAATTAGTTTGCGAGTCCTTAAGACGGCGCGCCATAAGTCCGAGAGACAGGCGGCCGCCGCTCGGAGGGATATCGACTAGTTGTGTATTCTCAGAGCTCCCCTTAACCATTAATAGCTTGCTTTGCAGCTTCCTTACTGTAATCGTTAACCTTAAACGAATACTGGCTTTACTGCAACAATTTCTGTTAGATCCTGTTTATCCGAGAAACTTGTTGTGATACTGTTCTGCAAAATGTATCTGTACTTTAATTAAAACTCTCTTATCAATGTGGTATAAACATTTTCCACATATCAACATGCACCGGAATCGTGGAAGCCGTAAATATCACTTAATACTTTAGCATCAGGCATAAATAAATGATTGGCGAGCGGCGCGCGGTGATCCAATGCTCCCGAGATAACTGGACGTGAACAATCGCGGACAACGACAACGACCAGCGAGGGCTGACAACAACGCACATTTGCATTTATAAATCATTCATGAACGGCGCGGTGCTCGCCGAGAAAACATTTTGCGTGATTGTTCTAGTTACAATTTTGATAACTGTCAATACTGCTTGACAGAGGATAGAAGACGATTCTGGTTCGTTCGAGTCAATTTACACGATAGCCGAAGGATTTCCTTTATTCTTTCTACCACCAATAATACAATTTTATTATTTTGCTTACTATAAGTTTACTGGCTTGTTTGCCTATTTGAATTTTATAAACATGTATGGAATTATCAGTTAAATGTTAAAAGTAAGTAATTAACAACATTTCAATTGGAATTAAAAAGTTTGTGATGAATTAGGTTCAGTCTGCAATCGAGTGCTATTTCGAGATGATAGCTGAGAGCATTTTTCAGCGACTAAAATTGAACTTCGCTAAAAGCTCCGGCAAATTGACTGAAAGCAACTAAGTGCAGTGACGCACTAACTTTCTCTTTACTGTACTGTTAAGTAATCAATTCTTTTCAAGTACTGCGACCTAATGTGGTAATAATTCAACATTAATTTTTGACATTTTGTCGTAAAATGTGACTTATTTTCTCACAAACTTTACTAACGACTATTGTACTTTACTCAAGAGTATTGTACTGATATAAGCTTTAGTTTGCCTTTTTTCAGTTAATACAACTGTTTAATTTGTGTGGAGTACATCAAATAGCAATGAAAGTCGATGAAACAGAAGTTTACATTATAACGGGCGGGAGTATTTGCCCAGAGCTGTCGGATAATTGGAACTCAAACAGGCAGAACTCCGCGACGTCCTTGTAAGCACGTTTCAATTGTAACGTTAATCCATCCTCATACACTTACAGTAGAGGTCGGTGTGACTGCCGACGTCACGTGAACGAGCTCGGACCTCTTGTATCAACGACAATGTCCATCTCAAAAGCCAATTGGTATTCTTTTATATTCAGGTATAACTACTTAATATAAATTCTACTTATAAACTATGTTATGCCACTATTTTCAAATAAAAACTCTCTCCTTTAATCCAAACTGTTGTTGTTTACTTTCCAATATGACTTATAATTGTAAAAGGGTTTTGATTTCAATTTATTTGACTTTAAAGCTATATGTCTTCAACATTATAGTCTATATTTCACTATATGTTTGTCTATCATAGTCGATATCTATGTAATAAATTTTACAAGGCGTATTGCTATAAAATCAAGGTTTCTATAAAATTGTGAAATGATTTCATTGATAAGCAATGTTAGTTTGCGAGCGGGATTGACCCGCGCCTTATCTAATACAAGCCTATCGTTTCTTTTAGACCCTTCGACCCTCCATTTGGTATAAGTGACGCGCGGTAGCGATACCAGAAGTTTGAGTAAAACCTTATTAATAATACACTAGTTTTTATACTTCAAGAGTGCATGTAACCGTAACCTTTAATCGGATTTTTCTACATTTTTCCTTTTTTATCCCCGTTTCAGAATCATGTGAAAACTCCAGTTACGTTTTAACTGTAGAATCTCTCGTACAAACGGCTAAAAAGCTCGGTTTTCAGTCGGGAACCGATTTCAACAAGATTTTCACCATATACGAAACGAAACAAAGTGAAAACTCGTGTTGAAAAATTTACTTTCATTTTAGCTGGTTTTTACGAAAAAAAATCCGAAGCGTCAGATTACAAACAAAACATTTATTTTATTTACGAGTATAGTGACTATCTGATACTAAAATATGTATTCTTCCTCTATCAAGATAGAACTACACTAAGAAGTATACTATAAAATATACGAGTATTTGCATCGCTTGAATTTATTCAACTGACAAGCGACACAAATAATATTCAATATTAGGTAGAAGCCTAACATTCCCTTAGCTTTAAATGAAAAAACTTTGGTAATTTCCTGTTATTTTACACTTGAGCGACTGACAGTTGGGTTATTTAAGGAACTTCAAATTTACTTTTACATTATCAGTTAAAAATTAATACGAAAAATAAAACAAATTGAATATAAATACAAATATTTTTAATATAAATAAATATGTTCTGGTGTCTTTTTGATTTAAGCAGCGAGCAGAAAACTCGTGGTATATCCTGGTTGGTGGCTGACACTATGATACGGTGGTAACAATATAAATGCAAATTGGAGCTGCAGCGCGGACTTAGTTGCCGGAGCGGCCCTAACGACATTTTTAATGACCCTGTTTGTGCACTTAATGTACTCTATTAGGACTAATAAAGTGTCGTCTACATGATAGCCTTCTGAAGTCAAATTATTACTTTCATTAAAGTTGGTTGTCGCATGTAATCACATCAGAACAATATAATAAAAGAAATTAGAATTAAATTGCTGAACTTGCTTCTCAGTACAGGCTTGTTTCTGTCGCAAAACTTGTTGGTCCTTCGAGTCGGATACTGCTGATTACGATCACGAATAAAAAATAGATTTTGTACTCATGATTATAAGTACAAAAATACACAGTACAGTTACAATTATAAACGCATTTTCGAGGACATTAATCAAAGATAAAAAGCGTGTCTATGTGCGAATGTAAAGAACAAATGAAGTGAAAAGGTTACGCGGGCTGCGCGGCCGGAACGCCTACGTCTTACTAAAAATTTATTCGAATTTTCGTTTGCCCGCGGCTTTGGGAAAACAATTTGAGGAAGATACCACAAAATTGTTTCGCTGCTTTTTTTGGTAATAGAATATTTTATAAAATCGTAACCGTCCCTCGTGAGACAGACGAATGAACGCTAGTATTTTTTTCCCTCCGATATTCTCATCGGCTTATTTCACAAACTGAAATAGATACGATGAGCAATATGAAAAGATACAATTTAGTATAAAACCTTTTATGAATCTAAATTGAGCGAAGTTCTCAAATTAATATCTTTGATGATATAATTTTTAAATTGCCACTTCAATTATAAAAATAACGATACAAATTAATTTCAAATTGGAATTTAAAAACTTTGTTTAAATTATTTTGTCGGAGTAATAATATTCATTTGATCTTATTACTAAACCAATTAATAAAAAAAATGTTTTGCGTAATTAACTAAATTCTAATGCGTCAGCAAGTCTCACTATACCATCTCTTTTGATTGTGTTAACCAATAAACCACATGTTCATCTAGACAGCAAGATGTAGTGACAAGATGCAGATATTGTGACAGTGTACAACACAACAACATAGCAACTTGTATGCGGTTCATGTTGTTTATTTATTGGTTGAGTTGCAATGCGAGGAGGAGGCTTGTATTTGCTCGCCTAGTCTCGTAGTCTCGTCGTATCAGTGTTTCTATTTTGATATCTCTCGTATTGTTTGCTTTAGACATTGAGAACGGCATTGTTTAGAAGTTTAAATTGTATTTTATTAAGTGAATATTGCAATACTGACAAGTTAGAAAGTATGAAAATCAATGCAAAGAAGGTTTAAAAATTCCAAAACCAAACTATCAGCTAAAGTACGATATAAAATAATGAATCCATAGTAAAAAATTAAACTGCGTCTCTGAGCATTTTGCACCGTCCTCCACTGCCATGCTGACCAATTTTATGTCATTATACATTCAATATTTAAAACTGGCCGAGCCCCGGCGGCGCTGTGATTGACAGAATAACGATGTAATTGCAGGCCGTCGTTTAATCGCCATTTGTCCATCACTGGTCGCAGCCGACCTCTGTCAAAATCATGCGCAAAATGAGAATTGACTTTTGAATTTATTGTCTTACATATGCCACTGCAAATGCAAAAATGGAGGTGAGCACAACACAGAGTACACTTTTATGTTACATTTTGTAGTACTATTAAAGGATAATGTTTCCGAAAGTTTCAGTCTGTGTTTCAGATGTGGTTACTCTTATATCTGTTACTGAGGCTGCAAGTGATGGCGACGTCTCCGTCGTTGATTGCTGATCTATCGCTGGCTTACTTCCAATATCGGGACGTGCGGCATCTTTGTTATTTATCTTGTAACACGTATGCTGGTAGCTTGAAGTATTTTAGTTTGTAGATAAACAAGGTTTTTCAGTATTTCTGCTATAATTCTGTTCATGTTATGTTGCAGAAACTAAAAGTGTAGCTAACAATTTTATTGACCATGGAATACGGACTTCAGTAGTTTCGATTGATGAGGAAGCAAAGTATCTGCAGCCAGCACTAGGTTCAAATATTCCTATTGGAATATTTCTGGACGCATCTTGTGTACATGCAAAATCAGTACTTACTGAGGTACCAATAGTAGACCTTATTTATAATTTTTAATATTAAAGTTTTTGAATCCTTATTATATGATTATACAGGCTTCAAGAATTAATTTATTCGACGCTCTTCACATTTGGTTTCTCATTAACTATCCAGAAAACAGAACTATTGAGATAGATTTGGAAGCTAAACATTTCTTTCTTGGACTTAATTTAAGTGTCAACACTGACATTGTTCTTGCTAACGATAGACGTTAGTATGAGTTTTTTTTTACTATTATTTAGTTATTCTAAAATAATATGATATGGTGTTATTTTTCTACTCCAAGATATTTGAAAATTCCATAAAAAATCCGAATTTGCAGGAGACTGTTATGAATTAATTGATGTGTTTAATTACGGCAAAATTCAAGGCAATGGTCTAGAATGGAAGGAGATTGGAATTTGGAGTGAAAAATACGGTAAATTATATCATTTTAATGGTGGATTTATTGACAACAGCTACAGTAATAAAAGTAATTTATCAGTTATGTTATCTCGTTATAGGAATAACGATTTTTTCAAATAATTACAAATACAAAGACCGTTGGAATTTTCACAATTTAACATTAAGGGCGGTGTCAGTGGTAAGCATTACTTTCATACAATAGTAACTTTTATACATTGTATTACAGTTACCTAAAGCATATTGTGTTGTAGATATTGGAGCGCCCTGAGGTGTTCAAAGCCACGATGCTGACAGAGGCCGGCTACACGGCCGGTGTGTCCGCCATGACAAAAGTGGTCGCACAGCTACTGCACGTGCTCATCCAACAACATAACTTCAGGTAACTGATTTACGGCACTCATAGGTTAATAGGCACTAAGGGAGAACTATTCTTTTTACAGATTCAACTACACCATAGTCGGTCGCTGGATCGGCTCACCTGAGAGGAATTCCACTTTGGTAAAAATGTTGAAGAACTTTATTTTCGCTTCGTATAATTCTATTAAAACTTGATCTTGAACATTTATGTACAGGCCGTCACTAATTCCTTGTTCTGGGGCGAACAAGACATATCGTGTACTTGTGCGAGGATATTTCCCGAGTGGCTTAATTGGGTCGATGTATTCTTCCCTGCTACAACTACCCTTGAGTAAGTGTAAAGTATTTTACTTTAGTTACGAAAATACTTCATTATTTAAACTTCTATATTGTTAAATAAAGTCAAATTTTTATATCCGGCGGACTTAGAAGGTAATTTTATTTCATTTAATTGTTAGTGCCTATATAAACGACTGAACCAACTTTTTACGACTTAAATATTATTCTTCTTAAAGCCATAATTATGGAGTCAGTGAAGTTAGGAATTTACTAGAAACCAAATTATACTCATTTATATGGACTATTAGGACGAAGTTCTACTACCTAATACCAGACAAGGGTGTGGGAGAGTATGAGAACCGTTTCTTGACTCCGATGTCTGCGGGCGTGTGGTGGTGTGCGTGCGCGGCGGGCGCGCTGTGCGTGGCCGTGCTGGCGGCCGGCGCGCGCCTAGAGGCCAGGCCTGAGCCACATGCCTACGCATTCTTTAGTGTCTTCGCGACTACGTGCCAACAAGGTTAGTGATCACAAGAAATAATACGTAATTTTTTCATTTGATCTAAGATTCAATCAATGTAAATATACCTAATGCAGAATTACTTACTGCCGTAACATTTGTATTCCGTCGTTACCTTTTAATAATATTGATTTCTTTACAGAGTATGAAGATGGAGTTCAAGTATTAGAGGAAAGTTTCTCTAGTCAAGGTACGATTGTATACTTATTGTAAAATTCTTGTTATTCTAAAATTCTAGTTTTTTATTGTAAAAGATATCCCTTCGGCCTTCCTAGGGCGACGTCTTATACTCCTCGTAGTCGGTTTAACAAGCATGTTGCTGTACAACTACTACACCAGCAGCGTGGTCTCATGGCTGCTCAACGCCGCCGCACCCACCCTGAACGACCTGGACACCTTGATGAACAGCGATTTAGAACTTATATTCGAAGACATCGGATATACTCGAGGATGGCTCGATGTGTGTATGAATAAAGAGGAGAAAAAAATTGGTTATCTAATAAAATTATTCACTTAATTCTATGTTAAACAGAATCCTGGCTTCTTTTACTACAGCGGTCATAAAAATCCAAAAGAAGACGAACTAAGAAATAAAAAAGTAATAAACGCCGAACGTACTGTACCACTGCTGCAGCCTGTCACCACTGGAATAGAACTAGTGCGGACTGGGGGTGAGAATTTGCATTCATTGTATTGTTGGTAATGCGCAGATGGTCAATACAATTTCATTACAACAATTTCTGATCGACATTACTTTCGTATTTCTTATTTACTTAAATGAAAAAATCGTTGATATGATGAATTCATTCTGTGCAGGGTATGCTTATCACACGGAGCCATACACGGCGTACCAGGTTATATCGAAGACCTTCGACGACACCGAGCTGTGCAAGCTGGGATCACTGCAGATGATGCAGCCCGCGCAAGTCTACATCATGGCGCAAAAACGAAGTCCTTATAAGGAGTTTTTTGTTTGGAGGTTGACGATTAAACTTACAAGAAACATCGATCAGCTATGATTTAAGTATTTGATATTGAAAACTTTTTTCTGTAGTTTAATGCGTCTGCAAGAGCGTGGACACGTTCGTGCGGCACAAGGTCGGGTGGGTGAACCCGAGCCGATTTGCTCGGGGCGAACACCGCGTGCCCTCGCGCTTGGCCAGGCCGCGCCCGCTTTCGCCCTGCTCGCAGAAGCCGCGCTGCTCAGCATGCTCATTTTGTTTATTGAAATATTGT
>JAOCNA010000029.1:24328-36308 GCA_026546675.1 Papilio helenus | reverse complement strand
AATACAAATTTATCTTCTTTATAATATTAGTATAGATAGTATAGATAAATAATTTTATCGTTTACTAGTATAGTTGTAGTTTTTAGCAGTTATCATCTACATGCGACCAATTAAGACTGAGCCATATATTAATAAGTATAGGTAAAAGTTCGTGTTGTGCACATTGTTTATACGTTGTAGAATATTTGTACATCAGATAGCGCTTTAAACAAAACAATGACGATTAAAAATATTATCGGTTATTACGACTCAATATTGATGGTTCCTTTAATATCATGTCAAGAAATAACCTATACAAATATTATAAAGAGGAAAGATTTGTATTTTTGTATGTATTGATAACTCAAAAACTACTGGGTCGATTACAAAACACTGAGTAACATAGGCTTTTTTTCACTATTTTTACACGCGGATGAAGTCGCGAGCAACAGCAAGTATATGTTTTAGAAGTTCTACAATTTTTCTTCCGCTTTATAAGGAATAATAATGACTGATTTAATATAACTTGCGGGAACATAGTAAATAAATATACACACACACAATAAATGTACATCTAAATGTTGCTTTGTGTAGAAGTAATACTATATGTACTATATATAGTAGGTAGGTAGAACTAGGTAACTTATCTAAATCAATGCATCAAGTTAGAACAATATGATATTATTCATATCCGATGTGCGTTACTTACGTTATGACTTATGAAGCGTGACATAAACACCTGCAGTACTTGAGTCCATTGCGCAATATGTTCTATAATAAAAATTTCAATAATAAGAAAAACTGTCGATGGAAATGTTACAAGCTATGGAATATGGATATGCAATATGAATATTTATTTTTTAAATTTATATTTACATATTTTGAAAGATACAATATAGCCGAAAGTGTAAATCTTCTGTAAAACGTAATACAAAACTATGCGTCGTAGACAGGTGCTACAAAAATCGTAGCACGAATGCGTCGACTCAACCGAGTAGACCTTTTATAATTTAATTCAATTATTCTTTACAGTTGGACTAATTCTTTAGAATAGTAGAGATTAGTGAAGGAAAACTATCTTTTTATTCACATTTTAAGCATTCTAGACGTTAATAATCAATAAAGACTGTTTTCGAGTTAGGAGTTTATTTCTTAAAGATATAAATTTTGGTTTAAAATATATTCTGAGGTATATGTTTGTTCTTTATTTTGTATATATGATAAGCCATTATTGCAGGCGGTCATATTACGAGTTGAATGTTTTGCTTTTATCAGTCACCTTATCGAGATGGATTATCTTACATTCTTTAGTGCTGGAAGAACCACCGTTGTTTTGTTATCACGAAAATAATAATTATGAGTAGATATGCTTAAGATATATTAAAGTCTTAGTTGGTTTTATTTAAGAACATTTGAGTTCGAGATTTATATAGTTACTAGCTTTCGCACGCGACTCCGTCCGCAAATATTAAAAAAAAAAACAAAAAGCCTATGTGTTCTTCCAGACTATCTCTACATCTGTGCCAAATTTCGTCGAGATCCGTTTAGCAGTTTAGGCTACAAACTCTAACAAACATCCATCTATATAAACTTTCGCATTTATAATATTAGCAAGATTTACCTTAGGAGTTGTAAGAAATAGTTTATCTATGTAATAATCTTGAAAGGAACAAAATCACGTTTTTTATAAAATTCAAAGAAACGCATAAAATCTATAAAAAAGCAATGACGTATTAACTGACATCACATACACTGACGCATTTTCTCTTACCTGTAATTACTTTGTGTGCAAAAATTAATATTTATGAATTCCTTATAATCTTATAATGCCGTCCGACGTTCCACGTAAAACTAAGAGCATACGCACATCTGAAATTAAACTATCGCACAACTGTTTAGTCTCGTTTTAATTTCTATGAACTTATATGGAGGTGTGCACACTACTCGATTTTTAGTTGTGCAACTAAACAGTTGAATTGGTTGCGTAACAATCGACAATGGCACAACTGTTTTTCGATAGTTTAGTCAAAGGTGTGCGCAGGCTCCTACGCTCTTCGTGATGTGTTTAGAATCGGTGATATAAAAAAATCAGTTCCTCGGAATTTCATTGTGTAAACAGTACACTTTAATCTAATTTAAATTCAAAAATAGCTAATATAATTTCAATTCAATCATCTTATTAAGATCACGATAAAAAATATTTTGACAATTACATTACGACGTTTCGGTAGCAAGAAGTATTAACTCAAATTTCCCTACCTTGATCGTAACCACAGGATGTGCCATTTTGTCAATTTAAGCAACGAAACTCTCACTGTCTATCCCCCTTTTTGATACAGGATACACATCTTATTCCTCATGAGCTCCGAGAACAATCGACATAACTAAATGGTCAATTTGCATACACCCGAATGGATGCTTATGGAAACTTCTAGCATGTACTTTATTTAAATCACTCCAAATGACTGCATATAATATTAGTAAAGATCGCTTCAATCGTTATCTTTATTCGTTTCTATTCATCGTTAACTAATTCTCACAACTATTAAAATGTTACGTGCATTTATTGCAGTAATTGTTAGCGAAAATGAGACGAATAGCTTTAAAATTGTTTAATATTGTTATGTTATGATTAGCAACATTTTACTTAATGTTTTCAACTTTTACTGATGACTAGTCTAGACATGTTTATTCTTCCTGGACCTTGAACTTAGTCATATAGATTCCCTGCTGCTGCTTGACCCAACTTGAACTGTGTGTGGCAGCCATTAGCTTTTAGCTCTACTGCCTTGTGCGTGCCGGGCTACAACATTGGCTCGGGCTCCAACAATATTGTGTTGTATTCATTACCTTATAATAATATAGAGTCTTTTCCTTCTCATTGTCACCCCTCTCTTCTTCATTTACTTCTTACAATAAAAGTGTCATTGAAGATGTATGAGTATGACCACCTACCACCTACTGGCAGCAGTGGCACCGCGGCTGCACTGCACGCACCGCGTGTCACGACCCATTATCTAACATCAGGCAGCGGACCATGCCAACATGAGTTATAAGGCTGCGAGACAATTAAACATTTTTGTACGAGCCATTAACATACTTACAGAGCGACATTCGTAATAAACAGAAGGCAAGCAGTCATTAAACGCCGCGCGCCAACGCAGCGGCCGCGAGGTAGTGCGGTGGCGCGGCGGAGCGGCGGAGCGGAATGCGAATCGGTGTTAATAGGCTCTTCCGACACATAAATCATATTTCTACTAACATTCCTACAAAATTCCACCAAAATCTCATTACTCATATAATTATGTACAATAGGAGGTCCGAGGCGCGACCGCACTCGTTAATCAACATTCTGATTTGCATTTTCTTGGCATAATAATGAAATAATGCGACAGCCAGCACGCACGGAATTTAATCTCGTAGCATCAAACTCAAATCAACTCGTAGAAAATGCTTATAAATGTAAACTTATACTTAACTACAACTGATACCTGCGTAAAGGGTATTGCGTAGAGGCAAGACGTTCGCCCGCTCGCCCGCTCGCCGCTCAGCTCGTCGCATCGCTCGTCGCCCCGCTCACCGCGCCGAAACATTCATGTGATACACCAAATTAATGCTACTAAATATCTACTATAAATTAAATAAAAATCACCATTCAACATCATCAAAGGTACCATTTAAATTGGTGAATTTTGGGACCGACAGAAATTCGCGCTCTTGATGAAAACTTGTAAAGAATGACGTCACAAACTGTTGGTTTGTCGTTGTGCAGAATTATTAAGAATATTGATTAGCTTCAAGTTAGCTGCTGCACACATTTTTTCACAATTAGTTTATGAATTACTTAATAAAATTGAATTGATGACATTAATTTATAACGGCCTCTGAGCCGCGCAGCTGCCTCGTAGCCGGCAGCGGGCCGGCAGCGGACGGCAGTGGGTTAACACGGGACGAACAAAACGTCAACGGACCGAGCGCAGTAAATCACCGCTACTCCTCGTTTTGTGTCCGCCAGTGCTCGCTGCCAGTGCTCGCTGCCAGTGCTCGCTGCCAGCGCGGGAACTATCTACGAGTATTACTACGATGAATCGGCTGCTTTAATCCATTACACTCTTTGTATTTAGTGATTTCCTTTGGAGATTACAAATACTTACGTTCGGCTCCGACGGCCACCGACTTTTATACTTTATGATTACACAAATATACTTAGGTATGTTTCAATCAGAGAAAGTCTTTGTTTCGGTGATTTCATCACTATTCCACTGAGCGCATTCATTATGGTAAATAAAGTAAAGGTCGCTACCTACATTTGATATTAGACCTTCAAGACACGTCCGGTCTTAGTCCAAAGCGCTCCCCGCACGCCTTAAGTTAGTAACACACTCACATACAATAAGTAAATATACTAAACATATTGAGCTGCGCTTGCCCGTGACACTGCACGCGGCACCTTGCATGCCCAACGCGAGCTCACTTGATACACCATCGCCGTTCCGATCGCACATTAGCAAGAATCGCGCCCTCTGCGGACGAACACTTAGGATGGGATCGAATTTGTTATTGCATTATTTTGCTTTCAGTCGGCGTCTGCAGCGACCCCGCAGCGACCCCGCAGCGTGATATCGGCGCACTATCGATCATAGGGGGCGCGGGTGCGCGGGACCTCGGGGCGACACACCAATCGGCCGCACTGACGATGACGACTGATAAAGACGTAATTTAGTCGCTGTCCACGGCCGCAGGTGGCTCACAAAAAACAATCCCGATATGTTTTTAAATTATAATTTACAACGACTACAAAGCATTCTTGGCGGTCAGTAGCAGTCATTGGGGACGATTTGGTTTTTTGTACAGTTTTTTTATATTTTTTTTCAAATTTCCTACAAATGTTGTACCTACTCGATCATGGGTGCACTCCTCAGCTCTCAGCCCCTAGCCCGCAGCACCCGGCACCGACCCAACTGGGGTCACAAAATCAATTTACGCATTACTTAGATATTATTGTCTAGGTCGCAGCAAGAATTGGCCAAAAAAATTGATCATGGCATAAAATATGTGAACGAATTATTTAAAAAAAATTACTTTCCTTAAAAACGGCAGGAACGGGACAGGAGGAGGTAGATACCGGGCGGAAGCAGACATCGTTCGCTCTCAGCTTGGCTACCCGGCTCTCGGTTTCCACTTAATTAATTGACTCTTTTACAAACAAATGTGATTTACCTAAATTAATGTTTCGATTAAATCTAAGAACATGGGCAGTATTTATCTAGAAGTTATTCATAACCTTCGTCCGGGATCCGACCTCCGAATCTATCAATAAGCATCGCCGCCGTCTTCGTATCGGCATTCCTAGAGGCCGCGTCCACACACACACACACACGCATGTGCGCGCTCACTTCCTGGAACCGCAAAAAACGTTACATGCAACAGCTATAAAACTAGAGAGCTATCAGTACCAGATAATATGGGAGGCAGGTAAGTTGTCGGCGAGCTGCAAGGACATGGATTAGCGAGTGACGCTCTCATATCGACGCGACGCGACGTGGCAAGTGCTGATCGCGGCGCGGACGCAGACGATCGGCGCGGTTTTTGCGCGAGCGGAAGTTAAGCAGCTCGTTACCGCAACGGACGAAGGCGTCACCTCAGATCGCACTTTTTGCACAAAATTCCAAGGAAATCTTCTCACACACATAAATCTTCAAAATTCCTGTTTGTCATAGTTCCTCATTAGTTCTCCCATCCTGTCAATTATATTGCATGTGACTATTTGGACGCATTTGACATGATGGGATCAGCGCCGCGGTAACTTTCGTCATTTTCCTTTGTCAAGTGAATGTGACCGGTCTATATTTTTGGTAGTTTTTTTTCATCGTTCTGTCCTCATCATTTTGTCCAGTTTAATGAACTACATATATAATTTTAACTCTTCCATATAAATCATATTTGCGTACGACAATTAACCGCATTCATAAATGCAAGTACTTATAAATGGGTTTTTAATTTTTCATTCTAATAGTTAAGTAAAATTTAAACCTGCAATCGATAGAACTATTATTTCTATAGAAAAGTTTCATGTTAATGATTTATTAAACATTTAGCAGTAACTTTGGGGGCTTTTGGAAAACCTATTGTTTATGCTTGCCTTTGTTACTATTACATAATTTTAAGAGACTGAACCGTGTAGTTTAAGAAACATCCTGTATGTAGATACAATCCTCTACATATAGTAGTATTATAAATAGGTAGAATTGAAGAAGTTGTGTAATACTCGTATACAACAAAACATGCGAAACTTCACCCCAAGTAGCGTGCAGCAAGAAGCAGCGGACCGCAGCGACCAGTAGTGGGCAGCAGCAGGCAGCAGGCAGGGAGCACCGGGCAACGTAAAAAGTACTAATTGGGCAGGTAAAAGCACCGGCACAGCAACACGCTCGGAATGTGAGGGTGTCTCACGGGGGGAGGGGAAAGCGAGATACTCTTTCGTCGTCTAGATTGCGGCCTCTTTGGTGACCGCTGACAAATAATAAATAATCAGCACACACATGTTAATGGAACTTACCGCTTTCTTATACCTACATATACAAAACGCGTTAAAATAGGCAGAATCTCGTAACTAAGGAAACTACGGTAAGTAGCTGAAGTAGCTTCGAAAAAACATGTTTTGCGTCCCATACCACCCCCCCGCACCGGGCTCCTCTCCGTGTAGTGATCACGCCGTCGCTGGTGCGTCAAGATCGCAGCTTAATGCGCTCGTTAACGACTAACTCTCTACCACAAAGCTATAGTTAGATTCAACAGAAAATTTATTTTATTTGTAAAGTTGTGTCACAAATTCGTCGGCAGCGACGATGCGGCTTTGGCTTTAATTAAATTTATCGCAGTTATCTGTAGCATCGCGCATTCTGGCGCGCGGCCACCGTGGGAACGCAACAGGCAAATTGCACATAAGCGGCGATGGCGGCAGCGGCGGCCGGCGCAGGCGTTCAGGCAGCGGTCACCAGGTAGTAACGCTGGGTAACGCTTCCGCCGCCTCTATTTAATTAATTGCAAAACCTTTTGTCAAATCAACACAATTACAATAACAAAGATAATGTTTTTTTTGCAATCGAATTTACAGGTGGTGGCAACAATGTTGTTTAGGATGTTCTAATGATACTCGTGTTTCTGGGCACCTTGTTGGTGTTCACAAACTTTAAAATTCTCTATAACTAAAATAACTGCTAGATAGAGATAAAATGTTTATTATGGCCAAGGAATCTGTGGTGTTAGATAATACAAAAGTTTCGACGCACCTGTTTATAAAGCCAGCGGGTCCCCACTGTACTACATATTATAGTTTGCAATTCAAAAGGCAGCGAGCGTCGCCAGCAGGAACTGCGCTATACGAGATCTACCGATCGTGGCAGCGTGACTAGCGAAATTTTTAATGAAGGTAAATCGGACCGGCACGGCGCTGCGGGCGCGGTGTCATGCCGTCGCGGACACGTCATTTTTTAAATACGCATTTGAATGATGATGCGAGAGCGTCGCGCTGCCGCTGCGCGGGCGCCGGTCGCTGGGCGCCGCTCCGGCCCTTTGCCGATCGACACCAAGATTGATGTCGGCGCGCGCGATAGGCATCTGTAGACAGCGGGTTGCTGCGCTCCCAGGCCCGGCGGGGGAGCAGCGACGTCCCGTGCCACTTTATAATTATTATTAATCAAATTAATAAACATGTGGTGGTGTAGGTACACAAGAATTTCGGCGTATAAAAGTATCCACGTAGGATTGTAAACAATGGAGACGGGTACCGGTATTGGATGCAGTTTCAATGTCATTAGTTCTAAGCAAAACCTGTTATGAGCGTAATATCTACAACAGGAGATATGGGCACATTATATGATACAAAATAAATATTATATAGGTAACCACGTATTTGGTAGTGTCATTGCAGGAGCATAAAGAGTTTTTACCACAGCGGTGCATAGAGACGGTCACCGCACGCCGCGCCGCGCTGCCGCCGCACGCGTGTACTCCTACTACCGCTCGGTGATTTCGCTATGAGTTAGTTTTAGTCAAAGCTGCTTCATGAAAGCGCACTTCGATATTACAACTCAATAGCATGTACTCAATAGCTCCGAGCCGGCCGACGAAAATTCAGCCGAACGAGTGAACCCCGCACGCAGCGATGCGGAAATATCATCAAAAGATGCGAACTCATCGAGCTAGTAAATTTTGTTTAATAAATGGTAAGAGCGCGGTTCGGTCCGGGGTGGCGCGCGGTGGCGCGGGGTGGCGCGGGGGCCACGTGCACGAGCGTCTCGAATTAATTCCGGGTCCCTCGCGTACGCACATCGCTCCGCCGCCCTCTAAACAGATTAATAATCTGCGCTCCGGTCGACAAATCGTCCGGCGAGCGGCCGACGGGCGACGGATCGCGCTAATTCGGTTTTATGACATGCGGCATTGTTGTCGAGGAGCGGCCAGTGCGCCCGACTGGTGCGCCCGACCCGGCCCCCGGTGCCGTCGCACGTGCGCTCTAACATTATTGAACTTTTCATTACTCGGTCCCGTTCCTGCGACCCCTCCTACCTGTCCTCGGCGCTGGAAACTTTCAACTTACGCGAGCATCTCACGGTCAATAGGTATATCATATTTTATATCATACTAGCTCTCGCCCGCAACTCCGTGTAATAAAAAATAAGAAACAAAAGTAAGTAGCCTATGTGTTCTTCCAGACTATGCTTACATCTAAATAAAATTACATCCCGACTCGTTCACCGGTTTTGGCGGCAAACTCCTAACAAACATCCATCCATCCATCTAATTTTTTGTATTTATAATATAAGTAGGTACAACGTATATGTACACATTTTGTTGGCAATCCTGTATAAATAAATAAAATAAAAATGAATAAATGTAACAATAATTAAAAAATTTGATGATGAATTATGGTCTAATTTCAACTAATGGTCGACCAGTAGTTTTATATATTGTTATTTTATTAATTGTACATGTTTTTCATGCTCACATTGTTAAGGATATCTGCCAGTAGGCTACAACACAGCTACGATTCACCAGTACTTAGAATAGCGCACACCGCTGGCTGGTGGCATCATGACAATATTGCAAGTCTACAATACGTGTTCCGCCTCATTTGGACCCATCCGTACCCCAATGAACCTGCAAGAGCATGGAGATAATTTAATTTGCGTATTATTGCACCGGGTTATATTGCGCGCGGCAGAGCCGGCAATAAAGCGAGGCCACGTGCCCGAGCGCGCCCGCGCCCTCACTTTCCGCACCACATTATTTGATTTTTAATTGCGCCCAGTGGAGTGGTGAAGTCCACGCCGCCCGCGCCGCCCGCGCCCTGCCCTGCCAGGACAGGGCGCCACTTGCCGCCGCACCGTCCCGCTTTAGGGCCTGCCGAATCGCGGAGGGTCGGAGGATGAAAGATATCTCGCGTGTAATTTGGACTTTTATTAGTTTTTCCGGGATGACTGGCCCTCGACATTCGACAGCGCGTACTCGCCTCAAAAGTAAGTGAGGGTCGCGCGCAATATGGAGATAATCGGTGACCCTTTATTGTGTGTCGGACCCTCGCTAACTGCCGACAGTCGATAGACGTGCGGAGTGCAACGCCGAGGCTGCTGACTGCTAGCTGCTGCCTGCTGGCTGCTGGCTATTTACTGTTGGCCCGAAGTGTACCGAATGCGCACCGAGCGCCGTGTCGGCGACGACGTGCCTTTGTGCCATTGCGCCTCACGCAGCATGATGTAATGTCGCACTACTTGTCGAATATAAGTAAATGTAAGTCAGTTGTAATGATAAACTTTTATATGTGGCAATAGTTAAAACTCATAGAACTTGTCATAAGTTGCAAGCATTTTATTTCGATTTGCGGTCATCCGTCTTTGAGACTGACTTAATGTTGATTTAGCGAACGTAAATGAATTTTACGCGATGCGACCGACGCTGCTCCCCTATCTCTGATAGCGGGGAAGACGGATCGCAAGTTTAAATAATTTTCAATAAATAAATAAACTAAATAACTTCGAAACTACACAATTTATAAGAATAGTTTTAATCAAACATCAATGATTAGCAAGACGCGAGCGGCAGGCAACTGTCAGGCGGCGAGCAGGCGGCGAGCAATGGTCAAGGGAGGTGGGTGCGCGACACGCGAAATAGTGTGGGCTATATGCGTATCACGCAGCGTTCGCGACGCGATACGTCAATATGTCAAACGGGCGGAGCAGCGCGCAGGGCTGCACCGCACCGCCGCACCGACGCACCGCCGCACCACCACATCACCGCACCGCTTGTGTATTTGTGACAGAATCTACTATTGTTAGTATTGTTGTACAGACAAGGATTAGCACAGACAAATCACATGCCCGTTAGTCTACTTTATGACAAGAGAATATTGTACTACAACTAGCGAGAGGAGAAATAACATTAGTTTCTTCCAATTTTCGTATAATATTTAAAGTAAACCATTTCATAGGCATACGCGATAGCATGTGCGGCAACATGCGCGGCAACTTGTACGACATCACCGACGCTCTGCATCACTCGCTCTGCATACTGCGACTAAAAGCAGCACACGCAGCTGGATTTATTGCCCGTCACGTGTTGGCTGAGAGTTAATTATGTTAGTGCGCTCGCCGCCGCCGCCGCCGCCGCCGCCGCCGCCTTGCTGCCAGGGGATCCTTCATGTCGCACATCTTTCCTTACCGTTCCCATCTATACATACTTGTGTATCTACAACTTTATCGACCTACTTCGTGTACATGCCCCTTTTAAGTTTAAGTACGTTTCGTAATTGAAATTCAACCTTTATTAAGTACTTCTTCCACAATCAACTTTAAATATTTCGATCATTCTTACGTTCGCGCAATTTCCTAAGCAAGGATACCTACATGTTTATGTTTCACATGTTCATATAGGGAAGTAAACATTTTCTCGATAGTGTAACTTTAAGGAAGTCAACCGGTTAGCATAATTTTTGACTCAACTCAATAGCAGCATGTATCTATTTCGCTGAGCAGTTGCGACGGCGGCAGCGGGCCGTGCACCTTGTGATTCAGAGTCAATGCACTTCCGCCTGCTGATTATTTAATTAACCAAGCATCCGTCTCCCGCCTAGCACATCACACGCCTTCCGCACTCCACCCGCCGCCCGTCGCCCACCACCCGCCGCCTGTACGTTCAACTTATTCTTAAAAATGTCACAAACCGACCTGTGATAACGTCAGCATTAGCAAATGACGCCGTTACGAGTTTTGTACGAGGTCGCTCGGACAGTGGTCCAACAGATAGTTGATGTGTGGCATTTCTAAATAAATAATCTCGTAGTCGGCAGCTAACGAAAAATTATTGGCAGCGAAACTAGACGACACGACCCACATCTATAAAGCAGCGAAGCAACAGCGGCTCGACCGAGTCCGAAAGTCGCAGTTCTCAGTTAGCGCCTCTGTGCTTGCCTGACGGCAGGCTTCGGAGCGCCGGGGGGTTGGATGCTAAGGGGCGGAGGGGTCAGGTGCCGAGAGCGTGGGCGGGGGACTCCTCCCGCGACGGACTGATGGGGGCGCCGCGCCGCCGCCTCTCTCAATTTACGCAGTTAGCGTTCGCTGCCTCAATTTTTCACAGTTATCGAACAATTTACCACAACGACGCTAAATAAGAGATCGTTCAATTTTCCATATTTGCCTCTATTCGTTGCGTTTTTATTAATACATTTTACCAGCTTCAGATCGTTCATTGAGGAAAAAATGTACGATGTGCAATGTGCACATGACGCCAAATTGATCGATTTTTTTGTATTCTTTATTATTATAAAAAAAAAAACAAAATATTCTAAAAAAACAGTACACTAAAAAGTAACGAAATAATTACTAAAACCTCCCTTAGTGTAACTGTTATGTCTATATTGTACAATAATTATTACTTTGAAGTCGGTGTCAGTCTAGGTAGATTCATTACTTAACGTCACTTTACTTTCAATTGTCAATTGTTA
>JAOCNA010000028.1:9728490-9739395 GCA_026546675.1 Papilio helenus | reverse complement strand
TTTTTAAAATCGGCCCATTAGTTTTTGAGTTATTTCAATACATACAAAAATACAAATCTTTCCTCTTTATAATATTAATACAGAAGTATAGACATATACGGCTGTTTTCTACTCTACATCTCGAAAACAGTATTGGAGGGCGAGTATCGGCCGCGCTTGGAAATATTGCGAAAGGTAAGAGCGATCGTCACGCGATCGCCGGCTCACTGTACACCTGCGACCTACGCATTCCACCGTATTTTATGCTAGAACAAAGACTAACTATGTAACTGGTGTGGGTATTAGTTTTGATAGATACTGGGGCGATTTGTGTTTAAGTTTCCGTAATATATGAGAGTTATAGAACACTTGTTTTTCGTTATTTCATGACCTCAAGCCGCTATCTCCTCCTAAGCCCCCAAAAATAAACTAAAATTTCCATCATCGTGTAGACTACTTATTCCGGATTTTTTATTTATTTAATTAATTACTACTATTGCTGCTGCTCGTGACTTAGTCAGCATGAAATAAATAAAAAATAATGCCTAAGTAACTCCCGTATTCATCAGCTATCTCCCAAACAATCCTATTAAAATTATTCCTGCCGTTTCGGATTACCTGGAACAAACGCAGACTTGAGGTAAGACAGACATACGATAATTTAAAAAACTAAAACATGTTTTTGTATGACTATGTATCTATTTTAGATGACCCATACAAACGTAAAATGTTAATTGAAGTCTAAGGTAGGCGCCATACAGCCGCGAGTTGTAACTAATTCCGCATCATTTTGACATTTATGGTACGTAACGCTTGTAGCGTTCATTTTAATCAAAACTAGGCACTTTGCACATGGCGTTCGATTATGTAAAAAGATTAACAGTGGAATAACCCGCAATAACATCTATTACACGATTGGGTCGACTGTAACCGCTGTAATAACACGACCAAAAAGAGGACAGGCGTGAAGTGGAAATAATTACGCGGTACTTCTAATCTCTCTCTCTCTCGATTCTCGTTTTTTTATGTCAAAAGGAAGCAAACAAAAAGATATGTCTACTCGACGATTCCTTTAGGAACACTGCAGGGACACACTGCAGTAAGAGTCGCGTTAAAACGATGTGCTTACGATACGACGTAGTGTTCGAAGGGCCTTAGTGATATAATCGGCTAGTAATAGCACAAATATTTGCTAGTTATTTGGTGATCGTTTACTAATATTGGTGTTCGAAAACATTTGAAGTGCAGGCATGATCTAAATAGGTAGAAAAATTCGAAATGTAATATTTTTGGTATTGTTTTAATTACGTAAAATTTTTGTCAGTTTTTTTTTAGGTTAAGCAGGTTGATGTTACGATTTTTTTTTGTTCATTATATTTCTTCATATTTTAAACCGGTATCAATTTTGCATGAAGTTGATTTCTGTATATCCTTATTTTGATTAGTGTTATCATTATTTCCAGGTGTGACCCACTCTTACATAAGTTTGTTCTAGCAAATGGTAAACGGAAATTTAGATCGCTATACGTGCGAGTTCCGGTTATCAATCCAATCTCGCACCACAAATGTCTATCAAAGACATCATTTTTAAATCAGCTTGAAGGGTTACATAGAGAAGGGGACATTTCTGTGACTCCTGTTTCTTAATACTAAATAAAAACCAGAATTTATGCTCTCATTCATGGCCACAAATGGTTTACGAATACAGCCATTTTTGAATTTTCAATTCTTAAAAAAATGTATTATAAGTACCGCATGTGCCTGCCGGATCATCAAGTCACCATTACGTAAAAGTTGTCGCGCACCCCTTGAGGGTTCGCATACCCCACTTTGATAAACCCTGGACTGACGGATCAATTGCCATTGTAACGATACAAAAATCGTAATTGTATCGATAAACCTAAGTATTGTATTGAATCAACTATCCCTACCCGGCAGTGAATCACGCGCGGACCGCGGACCTGACCTTGGCCTCTCAGTCGGACCATGTTGTGATCAGCTGCGTCACCGCCGCACCGCGCCTGACGCGCAATCAAACGGCGGGCCGTCATATTATTCGTTAGCCTCATTCGTTTCGTTATCGGAAAGTTCTAGAACGGCGACAGATATGAGACTAATTGTATTATGACCATTCTCTTCAATGTAATTAATAATATCAAAGTTAAGCTTTTAGTGGGACCTGCCGTAATCCTGAAATATGATATACATTACGAACAATAATTGCAGCGGAATATTTTCAATTTAATTAGCCGGGCCAAGATCGCCACCATTACCGGGGTGAAATCAACATGAGCCGCAATCTATAGGTAGCGGGGTGATGGTAATGCCCCCGTCGCGCTGACACCAGATGCCACTCGTCGCTCATCGCGTGCTTTAGAACCGTCAGTTCTGAAGATCAATTTGTGATATCGGTTCATGCACGCGGCGACGGCGGCGACTCCCAGATCCACAAGCGCGTTGCGCGAGCGACGGCCGGCAACGCGCAATATTCCTGATGTTAATACGCTCTCTACTCCTCCGCAAATAATCACACAAATATGTACACATTCACAACGTTTGCTACACTATTACACAATAAATAATAATGATGTTGGTAAACACGTTAGGAGAGTACATTCCGGGCGGCAGGGGCTGGTCACCTCACCTGAACGGTACCGCCGCATACAAGTACGACGGCAGCGAGAACAGTACGCCGAGCACTACCGCGTGGCACATCGCGACTACGACGACTGACTCATGACTGAGGTTAACGAGTGGGGGGAGCGGCGGCGGCCGTGGGGCGTATTTACACGACTCGAACAAGTATTACTATTACAAAAATCGACTTGCAAGCTAAATCCTTAGCTAGATAATAATATGCGTGTCACACATGAAGTGGGCATAACGTTTAATTATAGGTACCTACGTAACGTATATCTATATGAGTGATGTTGCCACTAACAGTACGAGTGAATGCCAACACAAAATGAAATGGACTTAGTTACATAGACAATAATATTGTCTTCTTGAGACTCAAGGGGCGAGGGGGCAGCCGATGATTAAGGGGCTAATTGTGAAAATACTTGTCTAGTTTCAAAAATAATAGTTATCAACAAATGGTCTAATTTTTAATGAAGTTGTCTTTAAATTATCTATTCAGGTCTCGGGATTGTAGGTGGTACCTTATTATCTAGCAAAATATTACAATTTTTAACTCTCAGGTTCGACGCTGGCTATACTAGTCCACTCTCGGATGTTTCTTAGCTATGACTTCCTTTTCCTTCGAACGCGTCGTCTGCCGGCTATTTTACCCATCAGAGCTATGGAGCTATCTTATAATGAAAAAGTCTTTAGTAATAATAATAAATTGATTTCTTGCAAACTGTATACAAACATTTACAAATAGTAACAACACTTAGATAACCCTTTGGGCGTACAATGTGATGATGAGAAATACGTCTGTGTAATAAAATAGCATCAAGAAATATTTACAAATCCCGTAAAAGATATGTAATATAAAAAAACTGTCGTTATCCCCTAGCTTCCCCTACAAAAATTTTTTAGATGTTAGATGACACGTAAAAAAACTGCAGATGCGCTGCCGGCCTTCCTATTAATCCCATTTCTATTTAAATCCAAGCAAAGTAATCCAAGAATGCCGTATACGTGCAGTAACTAAAATGACTAGATTTTACATGACATCAAACACATTTTTGTAGGCGAAGTAAGGCTCGGCATGTTTGTTACATTTAATATATTTAACTGATCTCATTTATTTTTGTCGGCTGTCCTAATGAACCTCTGCTCTGACTAGACGATATCTTTACAATTACAATAAAAGTATGTTCGGTACACGTCTTACAGCTTATAAACGGAAGGAACAATTGTAACGTATTTAATGTGCCAGTACGTTGTTGATGAGCCTTCCCTACCTCACAATACTTTTTTTTTTAATCGCGATGGTTTGAATTAAATGGTCTTCTTTACATACAAAATTTGAAACGTCTAATTTTTGCCTATAACGAAGTTACAAGGGTTTCGAAGTATTTTTTATGAAAACATTATATTTTAAAAATAATACGATTTCAAGATTTTACCTACAACATCCATATACATACTGCCGACTAATTTATAAGTTTTAAGGTTCTACCACCATTAGAAGTGCCTTGAAATTACGATTAAGCACGCATTTGTGTAAAATAGTGAAAATTCAACTAGGTAGTATTGGTAAACTACTTGTTCTTCTTATACAGCCCTCTGTGGGCCTTGGCTTGGTCCAGCAACTTTTTCCATTTCGGCCTATCTCTGGCCACGGTCCTCCAGTTTGCTATGCCAACGTTTTTTGGTAAACTACTAGGTGTAATTCAATACCATTTTGGCAACACAATGAATTATAGTATGTCTATTGATGTTCAAAATGTCATCTTTCTACTTTTATCCACAACCAAGTTACAAGGGTGTCTAAATTGTCCTGAAAAGCTTCGAGAAAAAGAGTGTTCGGCCGTGGTTGCCTCGGTGGGTATACTGCCGCGCAGCCAAATAATAGTTTCCTATACATTTTTAACAATAAGGATATTGGTCTATTGTTCTTTTTTAATTTGTTGTATAAGCGGCCTTGAATTTAAGGAACACCTTATCTATTTCAAGATGAAAAGATCTTTTTACACCTATAACAAAAAATCGCAGGGGTAGGCAACGCATCTCTCCCCATCTCGCTTATTGTCTCATATCATGCAACTATTTTCAAAAGCATTATCAGGCACTTAGGGTTTGTGACACACGATAATTTGCGATCGACCACGGACCAAATAGTCCAGAGACCAGGCCAGAGATTGGGGTACAATCAGAAGAGGCCTTTGGCAAGTGACATTGGCTATGACAACGTACAGGAGTGCAGTAAACAATTCCCGTTGCCACAAATAAAGATGCCGGTGAGTCTTAGAGTAAAGAGATGAAGTAGAGCAATGGCACAACGCATTTCGTCGTGCACCAATGCGCCGCTTGCCACAATCATTTCGTAGTACAAGAGCGGTTATTCTTGCTTTTACCGTTAGGGAAATTGCGGCGCCGCTTGGTTTGTCGGCCCGCACCACGCTCACTCACGGACTCCGTTATCGCCCGACGCGACGGCTTCTCCGCCGATTGTTGTGTTGCGTTTTACAGGTGAAATGTTTTATAACAGTAACAACACTTACGCGACGAGTCCTCCAAGGAAGGCGACCGGCCCGCCGCCGATAAGCCGGATTTTGCGATGGCAGGTATCGAATATGGAGAGAGTGTTAGGTACCGTACCACGGGTTCCCACCGACCGCAGCATCGCCCCATGCCCTTCGCCGCCGCACGCATTAGCCACCCGCGGCACTGGCACACACGTCACCGTCGCGAGCGTGCGGCGCCAACATCGCAGTACATCCACCTCTGACCGCTGTCCGCGCGAGACTAACCAACGCTTACTTATGCGATCGCGGCCTTTTCTACTAGTACTACTGACCGCAGCCGATACGATAGACGGCCTTGCCAATACCGTCTCCTCCCCTTTGCCTCTTCGTGAAAACAACGTATGATGTGTCTTTGGATGACGGCCTATTGATTTTTCATAACTTTTAGTAAATCATATTACGTGGACGAAATAAATATTACAGGTAACATCTTTTAAACGTCTCATCTATCCTTAACAAATACAAGTAAAAGATTAAATGAATGTACAGGGGCCGTTGGCAGTGCGTGGCTGCGGTGGCAGCCGGCGCGGCGGTCGTCAGTCGTTGGCGCGTTAAATATCTGCAGAATGACGCAGTGTGTAAAGCTGTCTCGCCTTAACACTGCCCAACTGAAGGGTACACAGTACTGGGGCAGTAGGAGCCTAATTTGATATTGGCAAGTTATTTTCTACATCACCATCTAGAGGCGGACGTCCATTTTTTAGTTTAATCTCTATTTCCCTCTTAAAGTACTGCCGCCTTACCCGGTGTGGATTTCCATACGCGGCCACCTTAAGTAACATCCGCTCTCTTTGTAATAATATTTTAATGCAATTGCTAAATAAAAAAGTTAAACAAACTTCTAAAACTTTGGGAGGCAATATAAAAAAAAAAAGAAAACTACAACAGGGTCCCCAAATTATCTTAAGAAACACTAAGAAAATCTATACATTTACTAAATACTAAATGGAAATGTAAAACATTGACGATGTCTATGGGTACACGGAAATAGCAAAAAGACTTCTCGCTTGATTCTTACGATACAATGTGCTTACCATTATCCAGAAAAGTACGCTAATTTTACAACCAATATTATTTACGACGCATATGACAACGAGTTATTTGACATATAACGAGACAAGAATAGATCGCGACGGAAGAGATTGTATGATGAAAGGCCTTACGGTCAAAGTTTAACTTTAGATACCAAGAAAATCTGATATTTTCAGTGTTGGGCCTACGGTGGTAGTATTTGATATAAGGGCGTCGTCAGCTGGTGATCGGAGGGTTAGCCGGAGATCAAGTGGGCAGACCCCGCCTAACTATAATTCTCAATTTAACAACGCGTGGCTATGGGGTATTTATTTATTTAAGGATATTCATTCGACGCTTGTTTGACAATAAACCGTACTAACTATTACTCTTTTAGATTTGAGCTTTGGCGCAGTTTGAATTATATCTAGATGTATTCTCTATCGAAAAAAAAATATTTTATAGTAAAAAAATCTATCTTATTACATTTTTATTGTACTTCTAACGCCATCTGTTAGAATATTATTATACAAAACCAACAAGTCTTGTACATAACCCATATTTGTGGATCTCTACATTAAAAGATTTCATTTTAATCATACTTTTCAACAGATGACACGACAGAACACTTCATGAGCCCTCCCAGAACACTGATGGTTGCTAATATTAATTAAAATGTTAAATTTTTGTTTGAATTTTTTTTTTCATGAACCCAATGTATTTGATTAGAAAATGATTATTAGTGTTCCATACGTCGTCAAGAGAATATTAAAATGAATACCACGTGTGTTGGTAGGTGGGGATAATGCCCCTACAATCTGCGGTGCTTAGGTATTCAGTGTTGTGGGGACGTGGGGGGACTTACCAGAGGCAGTCCAGCATGACAGACATGCGGGCGCGGCCGCACTCACCTGCAACAACACACCGCCTCGCTTTACTCTCAAGTACCATTACAACAATATACCGATCATTTTCTTTGTTTATTCTTTGCTCAATGTTACATTTTTTTCTTTGGGTTTCGGTAGTAGCATACTTTAGGTTGCTGTCACACAACAAGGAGTCGTGCAACCGCGCCCCTGAGCGCGGCTCTATACAAGCGAATTCATTTTATTATTATCTTAACCGAACGGCTAATTTACGTGTACTTAATTTTCTTACCTTAAAAACGTGCAGGGTCTCACAATATTTACAAGAACGTCGTGTTTTGTACCAGTGTGCGAGAAGTGTGTTAGTTTTAGTATTTCCTAGTATTCTAACTAAAATTTTTTTATCGAATCAAAAACAAACCTACAATTTAATGAAGTCCCCTGGATTATGAATAAGCGTTGAGCAGTATCAAAGGAGTCTTTTGCCCTCACATATAAGATATCTATTTATAATCAAAGCTTGTGGTAAGAAAAAAAAATTACATCCTTAAATTCGAAAACACTCGACACATTGATATCTAACTAATGCTCCTCAGTGTGTATGTCAATCTTAAATGTATATAAGTATGCATTAGAAATGTCTGTCTGATTGCAGGGAGTATTATTATAGTTCCCGGAGTATAATATATAAATATCAAACATTTGAAAATAAGAAAAGTTCCAATTATTTACGTAGTAGTGTTACGAGCCGCGCGTAACTGAAAGTGTCTGGGAGGCCGTTTGCCCCTTCAGAAATATCTGCCTTCTTGCAGGGGGTATTGTTATAGGCCCCTGAATGTAATATATAAAATCAAGCATTAGAAAATGAAAGTAAAATTTAGTCTAATTTTTGGTAACTTTAAATCGTCTGTCTTCGAAAACGGCCCACGGAAATTGTCTGCCAGTATTTGTTTAGTAATTCTTATAATGTTCTTCAACACATATGTGAAAATCAGCTTTGTGAAAATAAGTGAACTTAGGTGTATTTTTTACCAACTTCAGCGCGTGATAGCGCGTAACTGCCCCATTGGACAGGATAACTAATTGCCATTCGGTTACAGCACAAACGGGTACTATCTAATCGTATAACAAGAAATCTTTAGAATTTAAGTGTCCTCATCCTGCTCTGGGACCTGCATCTGTAAGTAATACGTACTACGAAGGATTTTACAAAATTCATCCACCAAAGTTGCAATGAGGGGCAATCGTCGGTTTTGAACTTTTAAATTTCACGCGGACGAAGTCGCGGTCAACAGCTAGTTATTTATAACATGTTTTATGTGCTTTTCCAAAGTTATAGGTAGATTTTTACACAACCGGGATGCGGTTGTGTAAAATTTATTAATATGTTCGATTTTTACTCTCATAGAAGTTGGAATCTATACATTCGTAGTTGTAACTTATGGATTAAAATAAAAAAAAAAAACATTGTTTTCTCAAATCTATAATGTCTTACAGAACCAGTTAATTTAAACTTAAAAATTTAAAAACATTTCTTAACCAAACAGTTAATAAATGTTTACTACTACTATACTCGTACACAACCGAATTGGATTTCGCTATTATTATTGTCATCGTTATATTCTCTACACTACATTCAGGACTAGAATTATCCCCTAAATTGGTAAATAAGTAAATAATAATTTTAGTTAAGTTCGATAAACTAAAATAATTTAAACCGAATATCGATAGCTCATAGTTGTTCGCTAGGCGTGCTTGTTGCGTCACTACGATACCCGTCTATTAAGTACCGTATTTGCCTTCATACATATTTAATTCTATACTTCATATGCGTCATTTATTAAACTAATCAATCTTATTTAGACAAACCATAATCGCTTTTTGACTTTTGATAACTCTGAGAACCAATTAAATATTTTGTTGATGTTTACATCGAAGTGACATCTGAGCAGAATGTGACGAATGACGTCAAAAGGCATCGGACAACTTCGGCTGCGTTTTAGTCGCACGAAAATAATCGTAATTTTATTTTTATGTTTTAGTTCAATGGTTGATTTTAATTCATGGCATTTTTTTTCTGGTTAGTTATAACAAGTAGAAACGTTTAAAAAAGAAAAAAAATACATGCATATTCCCTGTTCGACGTATTCCTGTTAGGAGGTGATAGAGTGGATCATTTGTGATAATATTGATTCCTTTCAAATCATGTGTTTTTTTCAGTTCCTTTGGAACAAGTTACTAGTTAATGGCATTTTTGGAGAGCAAATAAAACGGGCATGTTTTAAAAAAAAATTGCCAGCCATGTTCTACAACAACTTTTTTTTTTTTTAAGGCATTTCAGTGGATGAGAATCTAGAAAAATATTGAAGTAAACTGGTTCTATAGCTCGCATATTTTAATGTGGACAGATAATTGATGCTTTAATATTGTTAAATAATCAAAGTTTAATAGTTTTTATGAATCTGAAGAAAAAATTTAGTTATAACTGACAGTTAATTTTTTTTTAACATTTTGAATTTGCATTTTTGAATTGTGAAAAAATCTAAAAATCAATTCAAAAATAGTTAACATTTGTGTAATATGGTTAAAATGAAATAAAAATATGTATGGGTTCGGCGTAATAAATCAGTAACTCAACTATCATACGATTGCGCCATTATTTCCTCGTAGATAATTTTTCTACAATTTATTACTATTTTCTGACTACCTTACTAGATGGTGCAATTTTAAAGTAATTCAAGGTCAAAGGAAACAAAATTTTATTTTTACGAATTTCAGCAATATTGTACGTTTGATCAAAAAAATGCCTTAGAATATTTTGATTGATTATAAAATTGCCAATCAAAACTTACTTTTCTTCTAAGGATATGGTATTATTTAAAATGACCTAGATTTTTGTAGAGGTTTTTGTTAGTACATAAAGGTTTTTATAGGTAAAAATAATAATCTACAAGTCGGTCTAAGGTAATTTTGTTAATGTCAAAACTCGCGAAAAACGACAAACCCTTCCTTTTGACCTTGGCCTTAATTATTTCTCGATTTGAATTAGGAATCGAAATGTTTTATTAACTATTTATAATTAATTTGGTTGGCTTATTTACCGACTGGTGCAAACGTGAAACTAAAACAAAAAATTTAAAATCATTTTATTAAGGTACAAACGAGACTAGTTTTAAAGTCAGGTCAAATCGGCAGTAGCTTTATCTGGTAGACGAATATCTCAAACGTCCGGAGTAAAACCACAACAATTCGACAGCTTGCCATTATGCTGCGATTATAGACATTGGTCCCGTGGCGGTGGCAGTGCTCGCCGCTCATAATTATATTAGTGCAAAGCCGCGGCGCGATGGTGCCTATGTGACTGTGTGTGCATGTGTGCGCGTGTGCGTGTGCGGCGCAATGTCAGGTGGAGCGATGCTGTGACGTCACACAGGTTGGGCGATAACAGCGATAAGTGGCGTTGATTTCGCCATCGCCGACTCCCCCCCCTCCCCCCATCCACCTCAACCGAGCACACGCACGCTGTTTACAGACTTATTTGCGAGATTCACGAGGCATCACATTCATTGCATAAAAAATAAACATTTTAAGTCTTAAATCTTACTAATATTATGAATGCGAAATTTCCAATAATTGGTGATTTTCAATTAAACGTTTATATAATTGAGATGTACAGCTACTAACGTTGAGGAGGTGTATAAGAGCTCAAGAATTATGTAGACGCGAGGAAGCCCACCTGCAGAAGCAGGATACGGTGTCGTCGATGTCTAAGGATGACTTTTGTTTTTAATATTACAGCCGAATTTTATTATATGTATAAATAGATATGTTGTTGCAAAATCTGAAGCCTG
>JAOCNA010000028.1:9627318-9639158 GCA_026546675.1 Papilio helenus | reverse complement strand
AACTGTACTGGCCAGGTGAGAACCGCACATTTTAAGAACGAAGCAAAAGCTGTCATTTGTATTTGTACATGTAGAAGTTCTATACCACATCAATATTAAATGTAATATACCTATAATATTTTATAAAGTGATAGTAAGTAATGTAGGATAAGTTTTTGTGAAAAGTTTTATTAATTAAACTCTTTAATTTTGGAGTGTACTCTTGTCAAAAAAACGTTTTAGTTGGATTTGTAGTTAAGTTTTAGTGAAATTATGGACATTTGCCCGTAGTAACTTTAGTTGTGTTGACATATGAGGTGTTTGTATGTTGTTTTAGTTGGGGTTTTGTTGTTATTCGTATAGTAATGGCTTTAGGGGGGTCGACGTATTTGCAAGATGCAACTATGTTGGAGCAGCTGCTCGAAGAAATTAATTTTCAGAGAACAAAAGAGATGCGGCAGCTCATGAAAGATGGTGAGTTTTGGATATTTTCGCTCTATCGATTAACACTATAAATTGCCAGCAGATTTTAAGTTACTCAGCACAATCTGGACGAATGCACTAGTTTAGAGGTTATAGGCCTCATGGTTATGTATTCAAAAATAGCGCCCATTTTAAAGCGTGGATCTAACTTATTGATGACTTCAAAATAAATTAAGCATGTTTGTGTAGTGACGCCATGTAAAAAAATGCCTCTGAGTTTTCTTATTGCTGGAGAGTTTTCTCTTGTGTGTATAGTGCATACTATTATTTTCCAAGTAAATGTTATTACTTTTCAACATTTTCATTATTCATTTAATTTATACAACACTGCCCTGCAGTGTTTAGCTGTAGCTAGGCCTAACCCCCGTAGGGTTAGGTATCTCGGCTTGCCGAGTTTACTCCAAAACATAAACGGTAATATAAGAGGGTTGCTGGGGTTCTTTCAAGCAGGGTTGGCTGGAGTAATCTACAACCTGCTCTCATGCACAATATGTGCTGGTTGTGGAGTTGTAGAATCCATTCTCAATTATTTTAATACAAACAATAATGTCATTTTCCCTCCACAATGGATAAAAAATTTGAAGTTATTATTTGAAGTGATAATACTCACTTGACATGTATGACCACTTGCAAAGCTATAATTAATCTTATTACAAATGTAAATAGTCTTTAGCTGTGGTTTTTTAATGGAACAATTAGTTAACAGTGACATGTTATATATAATACATGACAGCCAGTTGGAAATTATCTGATTATGGTCTAGAATTACACAGTCTATTGTGATTGCAGACTCAATGGACTTAGTTTTATTTGGACATTTGTTATAACATTTAAAAACTATATTAAAGATGTCTGTGTGGTATAATAAATGAGTGTAGTAGAGTTACTCTGAATGTCCCTATCACCGAAGAAAGTCTAGTCTGGTATTGTATGTCAGGAGATAGTGGATATGTAAGCAAGAAGGAAAGATTAAAGATAAGGTAAGGAAAAAATAAATATATGAGTGTGCACACACACACCCTCAATATTTTTCCTGCAATCAACCAATAATCAGGTTTTTAGGATAATTTCAATACATTGATTAGCATTTTATTATTTATTAAATATGATCATTATTGGCTACACATAATGCTTTATTTTTCCTGAGAATTATAGAATAACTGTGTATGTATACAGGAAAAGACAGGAAAATTAAATGAGGTATAAAAAAACTTAAGCAATGATAGAAAAAAAAACATTTATTAATTAATTATTTTACAACAGCAATGATAAAATACATATCTTTAATTAATTATTTTAATATATTACTTTGCTCATTTTATAAACTTTCATATGATTGATGTTATTAATGAAACATGTTAAGACCAGGTCTCTGGAAATACTCACATTTAATTCAACTATTGTTTTGAACTTTGTCAAAACTTAATTCAACTTTGTTAAAATTTAAATTCCAATAAGTAAAACTTAGAATTTCATGATCATATGCCCTGGTACAGGTTCTTTTTACTTAAAATTATATCATGCATCATTCGGAATGTGCTTTCAAGTATTCATTACCTTTTATTATAAAATAATATAACAATTATTACTATACATAACATGTATCACATTAGACACTGCCAGTCATGTATTGTACTGACGCAAAGCTCTTGGAAACTAACCCAATGAGTTTTGTAATAGCAATATTATCTAATTGTTTAAAATATTATCAAAATAGTTAACTAAGTTCATGCAGGAAAATGTTGCATAGGAAAAACTCTTGGCAGCATGTAGCGCATTTTCAGCATCAACTAAATATGTCACCCCTTTATTCATAAAAAGAATTAACTTAAAAATGTATGTTTTTTTGGGGAATTGCATTTGGAGTTTTGCATGTTAACACAGGAGATTTGAGATGTGAGAGAAAGATGTTGATCTATGTCTTTTATTTTCATTCTATTGTGATGCAAGTTGAATTAGTCATATTCTTCTCGCAAGAATTATGTAGTTTATGATAAAAAGTCAAGAACATAAATTTTGGTTTGTCCTTTTTTGAATAAAGGTGTGATGTAGTCAGCTGCATAAATATCAACACATTTACTTAGCTTCAGATACTGGTATACACCAGTTTTCAAAATAGGTATTCACAAATCTGGTTAGGAATTCTTTGCAAATATGTGTATAAATAATATTGGTACTGAAGGCCTAGAAGTTTTTAAATGTATACATATTTAAGTCAGCCAGACTTGTAACTAATTACTGTACATTATAAAAATATTTCATTAGGAAGTATGTGATGTTTAGAAATATTTAAATAACAAAACATTTATCTTGTCAAAATAAAATAAAACAAATATTTACATAGTATGGTTGGAATTATGATACAGGTAAAAGTAATCATGTGTTTATTAATATAAATAAATTAGTTGGTTTTTCGGTCTGTCAGAGTCTTGTCCTTCTATTTGTATAATTTTATTAACATTTAAAGTTATACAAAATATTTCTGCAGCATGGTATATAACAAATGATGGAAATTGTAAACACAATAAATAATTACCTTAGCCTAATTTCCATTAGTTAAATATCTGTTCACAAACAAACAATTATAAAAGCAACTCATTATTCTGTTTTGTTTAGTTATTCAAACATTCAAAGCATCTAATTTGATTGTTAAATAGGGTAAAGAGTTTGCCATTGTTAGCTATTTACAAAGAACAATGCAGCACAGGGGCACAGCAAGATGGCAAGACATACACATAACAAACAAATGACAACCTTAACAAGAATAAAACAAATAATGTTAGGAGATGCAACTATGTCTACCATTTGGAAATTATATACAGTAATAATATTTTACATTTAAAATGGTTATAAATCAAGTTACATTGTCAATAAACAAATTCTACAGATATAAATATAATTGTAAGTCTAAATAACATTTAATTGTTGTGTACTTTGTTGCATAGAGCTACATTAAGTTAACAGTTCGAAGGCACTTTGTTCCTCCCATTTAACATGAGCATATTCTAGGATATATTACACACTAGTAATGTATATGACAGCATGAGAAACAAATGGATACAATGTTGGCAGAGTCGGGCTTTGTGGTGCTGCAAGGAACTACATACTGGACAGACTTGTTTGTCAGGCACTTCCTGTTCCAAGAAGAGCAAGCTATTGACTGCGACGACCTTCTCTTTTTTGTGAGGAAGAGACATGTTAAAGGATCTTCACGGTATTTGCCTAAATATGAGGTAAGAAAAATTTGCAGTTAATTGTTACAAACTATGTATTTCATTTTAATAATTTATCTGTAATACTTGCATGCCCTTCAAATGAACAGCAATAAAACATTGTGTACATAACTATGTATTATATTAAGTTAAACAAAGTAATTTGTGACTTTGATCTGCATTTTGTATAAAATAATTGGTGCTTGTGCAATTAACGTCATAAAGTCCATTCATTCCAAATTAGTATCTATGTTTAGCACCATTTGGATTAGATACAAAATTTTCTCAGGCATGATTTTGAAAATATAAAAAGTTCAAATTTTGTAACACTTGTGTACTTTATTTTCAAACATTATAAAAATATTTCTCTTAGCCATTGTTTCTTGTTCATTTACAACAAATATGTACTGGTCCGCCACTCTCACACAATGCAACTTTTAAGCTCATCACTATACATTTTGTTACTAAATAGTGTAATTTAGCTAAACTTGGCATTTTACCTTTGATACCGACCACTTATTAGTTATAAACAATTTAAAAAACACAAAATTCATCAACAGTCCATAATAATCTATAGCTTAACGCTCCATAGAATAATGTTATTGATCTAAAACAACGAAAGCATAAATTGATAGAAGAGTTCATCACGAGCGAGTTTGCACTGTTATCACAATTTACACATAGGCCCTCATTTAGAACCGAAAAGTCAATAATAAGCACAGCCAATAGACACGCAATGCACCAGTCTAAGTCACGCCGCCCCTCCACAGACGGATGTCGAGGTGTTCCGCAAGGACTCGAAGAAACTGCCCATCGGAGATCCGGAGATCGACTGGGAAGAAACCGTCTACCTCAACTTGATCGTGCACCAGTTCGACTACACGCTCACGTTGGCGATCTGCACGCGCACCAGCCCGAAGGAGCTGCAGGTGCTGAAGCGTCATTCGCAAAAGGTGAGGGTCATACCCGCTCCGGCGGCGGCGCGGCGCGAGCGCGTCACTAGCTAAGTCGGCTGAATAGCTTGGTGCGCGGCCACGGCAGCGGCCAGTCGTACCGGCGAGGCACCGGGCCGCGCACGTTCCTCTCCAGGTACGTGAACAGCCAGTACCACCATTCGCGCTGTATCATGTACTGGTTGTAGCCGCCGCTCCGGTACGGTGTCACCAGCATCGAGTGGAACGTCCAGAACAGTCGCGTCGTAACGTAGTACGCGATCACCACGTCCACGGTATAGTGGCCGTGCGCTAGCAAAACAAACGAAACACCCAGTATTGCCGAGCCCCACATGGCCCAATGCACAGGCCACAATTTCTTCGGCGAGTATTCTGCTACTATTAAATAACTCAATACTAGTACCATTGTGTGTCCCGAGTATATATAATCCCCACAGTACGTGTGCTTCCCGTTAATAGATAATCCGAAGCCCGATATGAGGTAAAACATCCTTCTAATAACGAGCAGCGGCGTCGTGTTGTTACTCTTAGGGCTGCAGTAGTAGGTCGTGCTGGAGACCGGCAGGACGGTCACGAACATGGTGACCGAGCGGTACAGGTACAGCAAGCCGATTATGAAGAACATGCGGCGTGCCACGATGAACCGGTGCTTGTGGAATATGACCACCATCATCGCGACCGTTGTCGATATCATGATGAGATATTCTGACACGGCCAGGCCCCAGTCCCTCGCGGTTATGTTGTCGAGGACGATGTCCCCGAGGGGCGCGGTGGTATTTCTATCGGGGAGCCGCTCGTGGACGAGAGACAATGACATCATATTAATGCAGACACACATAAAAAGGAAAAAGAAGGAGATTATCGTTTTCCATATCTCCTTCGGGTAGCGTTCCTCGCGGACGGCGCCGGGCGGAATCTCAACGACAAAATCGGTGGCGTGAGTACGCTGCGGCGAGTGATCCTGGTCAGGGTCAGAGTCGTCGGTCGTGGGCTGCGGCGCGTCCGGCTTAGCGGCGCGCGCCAGCAGCGGTTGGCGCTGCATCAGTTCGGCTTGGCTGGGCATGGCTCGGCGCGACGCGTTGTTGTTCACGTCATTGCCGTTGCGCTGCAGACGGGGCTCGAAATTGATCCCGCGGATGTCGTAACGCGCTGTGTCGCTGCCTATGTCCGCATGGCAGGCGGTCGGCGGCGCGCCCGACGGCGCTAGCTGCTTCGGTGGCAGCTCATGGGCGAGGTAAATGCGCACTGATTCCACCAGCGGCTCGGCAAGGTTGATTTGCTCCGGTGGCGAAGACTCCTTGTCTGGAGAGCGAGCCGAGATCGTCATCCAATCACCATTGGTCTGGATCGAGCCTGGAATTGAAACGAGTCGTTATTGAATAATGGGAACAAATCGTACAATAGTCATTTATCGCACACGTAACTATCCAATATTAAATGGTCGCCGAGCTAAATAGCAGTTAATAATTACCATTATGTTGCTGTAGTTTAATAGCGAATTTAAATCGCATGTCACTATTAGCAACTAAAAGAATGTGATATTTGTACAATTTGCATTTGTTATATTGTTTAATGATTTAAGATTAACTTCAGTAGTCTGTTTAGGTACTAAATACTCGCGTCGTAGCAACGCTTCCACACCTCTGAGAGCAGTAAACAAACGAGCGAGAAGGCCCTCGGTTCAAAGACCGACAGCGGACAGACGTGTGGCGCGGCGCCACTCTCTGGCGCTTTTGTGTGTGCCTTAATAATAATTTACTTATTAATATGCCGTGTATATAGGTCTCCACAATAAGATACACATATAGTCTCCGCGAGAGTCATACTCGCCAAAATTCATTTGTTGATTCCGTACGATGTAGAAAGCGCACGGAAGCGGTCCCGTTCGCATTTCACACTCACCCGATCAATGTGCAAGCTGTCATTCGGGCCGTACGCGGCCTCACATCGATTCGTCCCGACGCCCGATAGAAAGCCGGAGCGCCGATGATAGGAGCTGCTAAGTTTCGAAGTCGCCAAAACGAGGCCACGCACCACTATTTGCGTTGTAAAAGTCGCAACGCACCTTAACACTGCTCGATGTTCTTTAACTTTACCACAGCACTGTGCGTCGTTAGATTTTGATATGAATTTATTTTAATTGATGGGTATTAAACGAGCGAACTCGCAAAGCGGCGGCCGCGAACTAGAAACTGGCGGGGCACCGGTTGGCTACGGTCGACGGCGTTCGGAGGCGATCGGTTAGGACCGCGCACGCTCGGCGCGCCGGCGCGCGGGTGCGAGCGAGAAGCGCGTGACGTCAGCGACGCCGTCCCGCTTGCGCCCGGTGCGGCCGCACCCGCGCGCCCGCGAGGCGACCCTACACCACGCGACTCGGCTACCGCTTACCGCTTACGTCGAGTCGACGCGACGCGACCCAACGGCGACAGCGAGACCGACCGCGACCACTCACATTGAATTAGTCAATAAAGTCGAATTTCGTGTTTAAAGAAGAACTTGCGCCGCGCATTGTGTGATGCGATTTACATACTATGATTTGTTTATTATTTAGTACGAAATACATTCGCTCGTTTTCAGTGTTAACGTAACGGCATACAGCGACGCGACGTCTTTTGTCGGGCTTCCGATCCTTTTAATTACATTAATTTTTTTTCTAGAAGGCGAATCCTTGCTCGTCTAACATCCAATTAGCAGTTAGGTAAGGAAGGGCGCCGCGCCGGTCGGTTCGTTATGCTGCCTGTTGCCCGACTTGTGTCTGTCTCGGCAGGCTCTTGGCTCGTCTCGACCACCCTAATCTAATTACCGTGTGTTGCGAGGTTATTCGCCCGCGGGCTTATGGGATAAAACCCCTTTTACACTAAGCGACTAACCGTGAGAGTCGACCCTGCTTGACTGCTCTTTTAGTCACAACCACGCCAGTCGATCTCACACATTGGTCATAAAAGTGAAAATTATTACCATTTCCATACTTAGATGTTACGCCTTTTCTCATTTATGTAAGCCTAAACTAAAGCTATATGCTCAAAGAGAATAATCGACTGCTAATAGCGGTGCACGGACTCGTGCCGATGTTTATAAATTGTGCAGGTTTTGTTTTGTATTTATGCGTCATCTCTTAATTGCAATGCCACCGCCGCTGTCACCACCACGCCAGTGCCGCGCACTTCGGCACGCCAGCATTCCCAACGTTCAATACATTTTATGCGATTCCATATTAACGAAATTTTATTATTTTTGGGCGATTAAGATAAAACGTAACGTAACATAAACGTGTAAACGAAGAATAGATTTCAATATCCGTCCAAAAATAGAATATTGATTCATAATATGTGTGTTGCGTTCAAGTCCGTTTACGAGGCTCAGTGTTCCGATCCGCCACGGGTCAAAGTTCTGTTCGGCCAGAGACCTAACGAAGGTATTAATTTTAATTGACATCGATTTCGGATAGACGCTCTGCTTATTGCGTCTGTGGTTTATTGGTTTATGAGCAAACGGCGCAATATAGCAATAGAGTTATTGTCATTAACATGTGTTAAGTGTGCGTGTTTGTGTGCAGGTGTACGCGTCGCCCAGCCGACGGAAGATGGACACGAAGGGTGAGGGCGAAGAGATGACCTATCCGCACATCTGCTTCATGGTCGACAACTTTGATGAGGTGCGTACAACCACCACTACTAATAAGTTAGCAAAATAAGCCGGCGTGTGTCCGTCTGGGACGACCTGTCGCCGCTTGTACTGCAGCTGCTCGTACCAAGTATTCTTAGTGTGTAGGTCGCCGTCATCACTTCAGGTAACAGTCGCATTGTGGACGGTGTATAAGTTTCACGGTGAGTAAAGGCAACACTCAACTCTGTTGAAGTTCACAAAGAATGATGTGTTTTTGTATGTATATATGTATATGTTTTATATGCATTTATTTCCTTCCGCCAGTTATATGGAGAAGATTATGAGTTATCTTGGCTTATATAGCTATGAAGTAAAATGAGGCAGCGGTACAATGCGGGTGTGGGTCAGGGCCGCCCCCTCCCCGCGCCCCCACCCCCCGCGCTACTCCGTTGTCTGCTCACTGCCCGTCTGATAATGAGACTAGCATGTGCTAAAAGCGATAACTGAAATATGACTCAATAGAAAACAAATCATAAACAACAAAGGGTGGGTTCAATTTGTAATTGCTTATCGTCGCGGTGTACTGGTGCAGTCAACTCGTAAGTTAATTTGTTCCTTGAGAGTCCGGCCGTTAAAAAACAAAGGAATATCGCGCGTGTGCGAGCACGTGAGCGGCGCCGCGGCGCGCACGCGGCCCCGCATGCGGCGTGCTGCCAGCTCCCCTTCACTGGATACATTTCGTATTGCAGTGGTTCAGAGAGCATCGCACTAACGTTGTGTGTCTGACGGTCCAGAGCTGAAGCGCTCTAGTGTCGCTTCAAAGGTTGTACGATCCGATCATGACCCTACACTATTTTATACAATTGTGTCAAAAGAACTGTCGAGGGAGCATGCCTTCTCACTCGTACATCATGTGTGTGAGCGGGCGCAGTGCGTGACTACCATCGGCCCGCTCTGGGACAATTTAAATTCTTCAATTGAGAACCGCATTCATCTGGATATTAATAAGAACACGAGCGGATCAAGCCACGGCCGAACACTAGTCTTACAAAAATCTGATTTAAATATTCTACTGCGTAAGTTCATTTTATTGGCATATATGAAGTGAAATTCTGCTATCTTGAGAAGATATGATAAGATTTCGGTTGTTTATTTATATATGCGGATATGTAATAAATGATGTTATGGCCCGCGATCATTGCCTGCGGCAGCGGAGGGCGGCGTCTCTCCCTTCTGTCGGCAGCAGGCAGACAGAGTTACAACAAACGACACATCTTCTGCTCATTGTTTCATCAACGATTCTTTTAACAGGGAATTTGCAAACTTCATTGTATTCAAAAAAACATTTCTTATCGTGTTGTCGATAAGTTGTCGATATCGCACTAAAGCTGTATGACGTGCGAATGAATTCCGAGCTATCGGCCTCTTTAGTTGATAAAGTGTGACTTTGTTGCTCGTGGAAAGTAAATAGGAAGACCTCGATTGTATGTAACATAATGTATAAGCAAGGTAACCGAGTCTGTGTATAAAGAAATGTTTATAGGCAAATCGTGTTAAAAGGTATCTAACGTATGTTTCGTTCTTTTCAAGGAGGTCAACATAAACAGTCAATCTGTTGGCCAGTGAGTCACGGTGACGTGACGTGTGACGGCGGGTTCCACTATATTTGTCGATGACGTGTCGGCTTATCACGCCGCGTGCCAACATGATGTAGATACTTCTGCGAAGAAGACTATCGTATCTGAATACGAGTCATTCGTATTATAGTCCGACGGGACAATCATCTCTTTCTTTTTGTTATTTTGTACAGTGTACATACTGCACAACAATTATGCACATATTTAGGATTCATTATTGCTTGTGTACGTAACTCGTTTGTTGCACGTTTAGTTACAACAAAGATAAGCGATCTGAGGTATCTGAGAACAATTCCTTATTGTCTGAGACTTGCGCTTCGACGGTGCCTGTCACCGCGGGCCTGCGGTGGGGGGGAGGGGATCTAGTGACAAGTGATAGTCGGCTCATCTTGTCACCCTTGTTCCTCGTGTAATGTGACACACGCTGCATGTCTAGTTGTGGCAGTGCGCTCCGTGGTCCGCGCTCCACCGACAACAACCGGCTATTTCCACTCAGAGTCAACCTGCGCCACTTTGACTATGACACTCGCATTTATTAAAATACGCAGCTTATTTCATAATTACCACTTAATAGTTCGTAATTTATTGTTGCGGCTCATCATATTGAGTACTTTCAAGTGTAAATCGTTCGTCTCAAAGTATGAAATACTCTAGGTGTCGGTATTTTATTAGGTGCACTTCACTTATTAAGATAAAATGTACGATTGTTGGAACAATATAAGGATATTCGTTCGGTCTTAAGTCAATAAGAGAAGGTAAATCGCGGCTTGTCAGTTTGTCACTGAGTGAGTCACGCTTGTTTGCTAACGACGCGAGTTGTTATCGAATATTTTTCTTTTGGCTGTCGTATCTGAGCGGCTCATCGCACACTTTACAACTAGGAAAATCCCCGAGATGTGCAATTATATTTTCATTTTGTTCGTTTGAAGGATTCTTGGGTCGACTTTGAGTTACATAGACTAGTAATGCTTGTTGTGTGCAGGTATTCTGCGACATGGTGGTGCGCGACGGCGAGATGGTGTGCGTGGAGCTGGTGGCGCGCGGGCGAGGCGCTGCCGCTTGCGCTGTCATCTTTCTCGGCTCCATCAGATATGACGCGCTCACCGGGGTATACGACGCTAGGGTCAGTATCACTATCTACTTGCAGTTCCACATCGCACTTACTATCCGATACATGAATGTTATTTGATAGTTGATTTATTTTATTTTGTGATTTCTATCACAATATAAGTGCATATTATCTCGTTTCTTGTCTTTTAACTTTAGCAAATTTCACTTCATTTCATGATGTAATAATAATAACAATGTCATCTCAGCAAAGAACAGCGGAGCACGCGAACCGTCGGCCAGAAAGATATCTTTTAAAGACAAACGCAAATGAATGCCCATTGTTGCACTGACCTTGTATCTGTTTAGAACACTTGAAACGAGACGTTATCTCGATATTTTAACCAATACAAGACACTGAAATCGAAGTGAAAATCATGTTGCTCAGTGTTTTGTTTATTTATAATGATGATAACCGCTTGTGTTTATTTTTAACGTGAGGTTGTGACAGAACATTAACACCGGTTACTGTTCCTATCCATACATACACATGCCCATACACAAGTATTGTGTATCGACTAATTATGAAATAGTAGATTATCCATTTTTTATTAGCCATCATATAATGTACTAGTATACGTTTCCACAAATTACATTATAGAAGCTTTATGATTTAAAGTCTGACAAATCAGCCTGACTCATTGGTACTAACAAATAGACGACGAAACTTGCATTTTGATTCTAGAGTTTATTTTAGCACTGTGACGATTTCTAAAATACTAGTAGACTAGCGAGGCATCAATGAAGCAGATTAGTACTAGTCTCCCCCCCCTTGCCGCCTATAAATACCAAGAGACGTGTCAACTGACTCAGTGACGGAATGCAAGGGGTAATCGCCCTTGCTACTATGAGTAAGCTGGCTT
>JAOCNA010000028.1:9509460-9522139 GCA_026546675.1 Papilio helenus | reverse complement strand
ATCACTTTTCATTTGCGATGAGAAGACGAGGCGAAGCGTTGAGAACAATGGAGTCTGCGGGACTTTCTCTGTGCCCTGGGATGGGAACCTTGTTAATTATTGTTACGGTGCACAATATCTCGCCGTATACGCTTTATGCAATGAAAGTAACTGTTACTGAACGTAATTACTGTCTTTTTGTTATACGTTTAGTGCTCATGATTCGCGTAACATCGCTCTGATCGAATAAACTCTCATCGCCAGTGAGAATGTTGTCAGCATTGTCTATTATGAATGTAAAGATGGTTTGTTACTGCATTTGTTTATAATTTAATTTTATATTACACTAGCTTTAGCCCGCGACTCCGTCCGCGTGGAATTAAACAAAACAAAATCAAGTAGCCTATATGTCCTTCCAGACTACCATCTACATCTGTACCAAATTTCATCGAAATCTGTTCAGCCGTTTAGGCTACAAACTTTAACAAACATCCATCCATCTAAACTTTCGCATTTATAATATTAAGTAATATTAAAGTTTACTAGAGTCAAATGAGTTCACAAACAAGTATTATATAATAAATATACATTCATATCAAACAATTTCAAAATGTTTAATTATAAAATAGAAATTCCAAATACTTCAAAACGACTTTAACATCCGTTAATAGTTTAATCATTTGCAAAAGACTGTTAATCTTTACGATAAAAGTCGTTAGCCTTCACTTGGATCGGGTTCAATAAAAACATTTCAATCTATTAAAAACTGTTAATAAATCAAGGACATTGTTGGCACAAAAATGTGCATTAACATTGGCATGCAATAAAAAATATATGCGGAATAAAATAGATTGTGAGTGAGATGTCTTGGGTATGTAATACCAAGATATACTTCGCAATGCTTTTTATTCAACGTGCAAACTTTTTTCACAGCTCGCGAATATCGAATAGTGATGGGATAAGGTGAACACTGGTCTTTTCAATTTACAATTTGTTAAAAAATATTTTCCATTAGGCATTAAACTAAACATTATCAAACTAATTATCTTTCTTACAGATTGTGAATTTTTTGTTGTCATGATTGGTATTAACGGACGGAAGTTAAGAGAACAACATCTTAACAATGCTCCACATTTCGCTTCATTCAGAATCAAACTGACTGTTTTTGTATAAATCAACTGTTATTACTTTATAAATTAGATAATACCTAGGAAATCGCGAAGACGTACCTCAAAAATAAATTCGACCACTAGTAATCTTACTAATATTATAAATGCGAAATTTTAGATGGATGGATGTTTGTTAGTGTTTGTAGCCTAGATGACTGAACAAATCTTGATGAAATTTGGCATAGATGTAGAACATAGTCCGGAAGAACACATAGGCTACTCACTTTTGTTTTTTTTTTAAATTATACGTGGACTGAGTCGCGGGCAAAAGCTAATTTATCGTACTGCCCCAACCAGTCACTAAGCGGTTCACCTTAGCAAAGATTTGGTGTGAAGAAATCTACACAAGGGGCTTCGTTGGAGACCTTGGTGTCGCCAGGGATGGATGTAAGATGGAAATAAAGGCTGCCTCGGCTGACGACCCTCATGTTAGTGACCAATAATGGTCCTACTTACAACAAATTGTATCAAATTGATTAACTAAGAGTTAACGTTGGCCAAGACCCTCATCGGGAACCAGCTTTAAATACCAGTGTGGCACCGCACTAGTAAGTGAAGACTGCGCTTTAAATAACGAAAGTTACAGTCATTGAGGCGCAGATAAAAATGTATACGTGTGAACGCCGCGCCGGCCGGCAAGGCTATGTAATTTCATTAGCCGCAAGCAGCTATTATAAAAGCTGTAATTGAAAGACTTTACTTTGTCATTTTATTTTACTCTTCATGACCAGCTTCTATATTAAATATCCCTTTATCATTATTATCTTCTTAATAAAAATTATAAAATTATCGTTAAAGACATCTTTACCAAACAACAATCAATTTAAAAGATATTAAAAAATATAGTTCTAAAACAAAATTGGACGATTTATTAATCACGAGGTAAGGTTATGAAATTTGAAAATAATAGTCTCCGCTACAGACCGTCAGTTCTAACGGACAGTTTCAACTAAACAGTTCAACTAGCTTAGCCCGCGACTCCGTTCGCATCGAGTTAAAAGGATATGTGTATGTGTGTGTGATCTTCCCGACTGTGCTCTACGTCTATGGCAAATTTCGTTACATCAAATCTATCGCATAATAAAAGTATGATTTTATTAAATATAGCTTCCTTAAATCAATACGGTTTTCAATCAATTTCAGATCGGAAATGATAAGGCTATCGCAAGTGATTAGTGATAAATTATGATCATGACGAGTGTTTTTTGCTATCGAATGTTGATATTTCGTATGTCGTATTAAAACGAACACGTTTTGATTATCACACTGATATGCGGAAAATCTATAGGTATAATTCTTAGTGTACTTTGGACATATAAAATACTAGCTCTCGCCCGCGACTACGTTCGCGTGGAATTAAAAAAGTAACTAGCCCATGTGTTCTTCCAGACTATCCTCGACATCTATGCCTAATCATCACGATCCGTTCAACAGTTTAGGCGGCAAACTCTATCAAACCATCTAAACTTTCGCATTTATAATATTAGTTAGATTAGATATGTGCAAGTTTGTTGCACATGCGGTTAGTAGTGGTCACAACATCAGATAATTGAATAATCAATATTGCATATTTTGCCTTGTCTAGGTGACGAATAAAAAAATATGGATAATAAGTTACAAATTCTAACAAAACACGTATCATTATTACAAAACATGTTCACGGGTAGATTTCGGGAGTGGCGAAGGCGACGCGTCAGTAAGCCTTGACGTTGAGAGGCCGCGTTATTTGCGGGGAACCAAATAAATTGACACAGAGGCAGCGAAACAAATTATACAGTCATTTGCGAGAGGCATCCGGCTACCGGACGGCAGTCGGGCCGGGGGCGTGAGCCCAAAAAAACTACCTCCGACCAAACAGGATTTATCTCGGGACTGCAGTGTCTACACTTCGATATTCTCGAATTCGTGCAAAAAAAAACCAATCATGTAATGGATAATAAGAGTCATTCTCATACATTTTGTATTAAAATAAGAAATGAATAGTATGGTTAGTTTAATTTGACATCACGTCAAAAATTCGACAATAATATTGTTTTACTTTAGCAGGCTTTAGCTATCAAATGAATTTTACAGCAATCTTATTGGCTATGAGTAATATCAAAATTCAAATAATGTACAAGTAGTTTATGAGATTTGTCCTGTATCCTGTAAAAGCGTGGTCGCACTGCACAATCCGGAATGTCGGCAGCGCAACGTTTCGACAGTCGGCAGTCGACAGGTGCATCGCATGCGGTTTTGTCGGACGCCGTTTAAATTCGTACATTAGTCTTTTGCTTGATTTAGCACAGCCCAAAACAATAATACCCCAAAAACAAGTAAATAAATTCATCCGAACCCAACTCGTCGGGACGAGGTAGCAAGGGATTGATTTGATACATGTCGCTTTGTTAAATAAACAAAAAATACATGTTATCGATCTTTTTCGGTTACATTTTGAATATGCCGATATCAATTAATTTGAGTTTGCACAGCGTTGACGAAATCAAGCTGTTCCTTATAGCTGTTATCATTGTGTACTAACTAATGGCTTGTTGCTATATAAGTAATGCGGCTGCAACCAAAGAAGTAGAAAGTAATAATGCCATCGTATCGCTATATGCTATCGACTGCCGGCCGCGACAACAGACAAATGTCCCCTAATTGCGCGAGACGCGGCCGCGCCATGCCCGCGCGCTCGCCCCCAGCCTCTACAATGTAAGCCGGTCGTTTACTCATGTTAATCCAATGTTTTAATTAAGGCTTTCGACCATTTCGTTTAAATTGAACGATATTTCATTTGTTTCTTATTTCTTATTATTTTATTTTTGATGTTAGTGACTTCATTTGTTTATTTTTAAAGATGGAGTGCTTTTCAAAAGATGGCGTTATCTTGAAGTTAAGATGCAAGTAAGAGGTATAAGGAATGATCGCGGCAACTTCAGACGCACTAAGTTCACAATGCTTACTATAGTAGCAAAAGAATGAGCTATGGATATGTACATAACTTATCTCTACTTTATTATCAGTTCAAAAATCACATAAATCACTCTGTCGTATCAACAAATCATTTATATGAACATTAGCACAACCACTGACACCTAGCGGTGTGTAGAGGAGATCGCGAGGTCGAGGTGCGCGGCGGGCCAACGGCCGGCTTCTCGCCGATCTGCATTACCATCTGCTGCCAATAAATAAGCATAATGTACCCATTGAGGCGGCATTAGTGTCAGCCCGATGACACTGCTACTAATACCTGTATACCTAAGTAATATCTAGAAAATAAGTCTTAGTCGAGAAGTAGTGTGACCAGGATTTAGTTTTATTTTATTCGAACTGGAAATATCTAATTTAAAATTATAAGTAAAGACAAAGGACTAATATAAACCTAACGACATTTTATGTCTATTGAAGTTGCATATCACGTAACAAGGAACCGTGCCATCAAGTATGTTGTGTTGCCGACAGACGGATAACTCGGACACTTGTAATGCAATCTCACATTATCTGCGGTGAATTATGGACGGTCTAATAAGACTCCAGAAAACAGGTTAATGCGCATAAGAAAGGAGGAAAACCATTTCAATACTTCAAATCTATTAGATTATAGAAGTTTACTAATAATGTGGTTACCCTATGAACGAACAAAATAAAGGAGTTTGACAAATATAAATTAGTAGTCATAAAAAGCGTATATTTCTCAATAACGATTTGCGAAGTTTCCCGCGGGGATATTGACATCTTTAGTGATGGTGATGATCACAAAATGGTCAATTTAGCAGCGTGTTTCTATTATGTTCGTAATTATAAACTATTTATGTCCCATTTTTTTTTTATAAATTTCATGTCTAAGATCCTTGTTGGAGCTGATAGTATCTAATGATTGGATATAAGAATTAGTTATATGATAATTTATACGCTCATCTTTTTTAGTCTACAGAGATAAAGTACCTTCTAGGTTTAGGGCGCAGTATCTCGTGAGGCGCGGGCTGGCGGCGCGGCGGGGGCCAGCCGGCGCAGGCGCAGGGCGGCCGCTCAGCTCCGCCCGCCCCGCTCACCGCCCCGCCGCCCGCGCCGCTCGTCGCTCCGCCGCCCGCTCCGCTCGGTGCGCTGCTCACTGGCGCCACCTCGTGGGGCGTGCGCGCATCCTCACTGCAATTATAACATCCGTGTAACTCGATACGGCAAATCATGTATCCCATCAAACATATATGTAGTAAAGCCAAGCCCTGACTAAGTTTAAATTTGTTTTTTAGTATTACAATATAGTGAATAATTTACGAGTACAAGAAATAATTTGCACCTTTTAAGTCAAAAAACAGAAATGCCTTTAAATGTGCAGTAATTTTTACCAAAACATGGACAAAGGCGGTAGTAAGCGAAGTAAATACGCAGAAAACGCATCAATATTGCGTTACGTATTGCGTAAAAACTCCGAGTCCACGCGCCACGGAATCATTTGCAGTGGGACTGGAGGAGCGGGAGAGCGGTGTAAAGCAGCGTACAAAAACAAGTAGCGCGCATCGTCTCAATCAATAACAGGTTGGCAGGATTGATAAAAAGCATCTCATGAATTGCCTATACTCCTCATTATATCAGGTCTAATAAAAAAAGCCTATCATAACGAGCACGCGGGCGCCCTCTACGTCGGACATCAGAAACAGAGGCTGTTTGTCCGACACTTTTACTTGCAACGGAGACTTGCAGCGATCAATGCAGCCGTTATTACGAAGCTTCTACAGACACAGAGCAGCTACACACATGTGGCATTGATTAAAAAAATATACAACAGTTCAGTGCCGACTCTTATAATATTAATCAGTGCCCTCTACTGTTAGGAATCATGCATTTATGATCCATAAGTAGGTTCTTTGAAAGCATATAAATCTTACTTCTTATCTTGCTTGTTACTGAATATTATAAATGCAAAAGTTTGGATGGATGAATGGATGTTTTTAACTACGTATCTCCTAAACGGCTTAACTTCATCTCCATGAAATGCACACATAAAAGCATAGTCTGAAAGAACTAGGTTTTTTTTAAATTCCGTTTTGACGAAGTCGCGGGCATAAGCTAGTCATTAGTAAAATTAAATATTAACTTGTTAAACCCTTTCGCAAACTTACTATTTATTGCCAGTAATTTTTTACTCTTTTACTTTTGTGTTCCACAACAGTTGGAATATCTTAATTATCTCAAATACCATCTTTATTTAGTTAACATACATGCGAGGTGATTATCGGTCCCTGACCGTGCGGATTGGGGTTCGACTCCGGTACATTGTTCCCGCGCACGGCTCATCGAGCGTTAGTCATTCGACCGTGATTTCCTCACACACCCTGTCACATACAACTGTATTACCCTAAGATATTTGGAATTGTGGGAATCTACTACCAGAACAAACATCAATTCTTAATGGAAATTGCCTGGATTGTAAAGATCCGTCTTCTCTGTCTGTTATATCTATACCCTTCTCGTAGATGTAAATTTAGTAAAAGGTTGATGTAAAATTTCTAATGGCGAAAGAATTTCTAAAATTGTTTCAGTAGTTTCGGAACCCATTCAATGCAAACATTCAATCAAAACTTTTCTCTTTATAAAATTAGTATAGATAATCTTTAATACCTACTGTTTAATATTTATGTAGGTAAATAAAGTCATATAATCATGATAAGTATTTTTACTAATTACGAAGTCAAAGCTCAACATAATAATGACAATGTATGTTTTTATTGCGTGTAATGTAAACACAAGCCGCATCATTGTGACATTTTATCACACAACTTGCCTTGCATCGGTCGGCGAACCTCGCCCAAGGACCACTACTCACCGCTATTGAACCACTCCGAACCTCATACAATTTGGCGCTATTGTTCAACCATTTTAATGAAAGTTTGTTAGCTGGTAAACACACTCATTGCACACTCCGCTGATGCAAGCGGCGTATTGGTTATATTTTAAAGTACTTACATTTGTTACGATTGAATACTTTGCGACAATAGAGCATTAACATATTCGTAGCTTAAGACACTTTCACGGTGCAGGATTATGAAAAGGATTTTTTGGCCTATTTTTAAGGCTTGAGGTTACTGATTCATGACGGGTTCGATGGACGGACACAGATGATATAGTTTTCATGGTACTTCATGAGGTCTGTTCGCGTTATACTGTGAAAACCGATTAATATCGTACTATTGATAAAATTAACGTAGTTCTATACACAATTAGACTTACGTATTTAATGCAGTTTGTTGAATATAAAAATGTTTGTACACGTATAAGTTTGATTGTATGTATTATTTTAAAATAATAGTAGTATTTACTGTAAAGCAATTCAAATACATCCAATATTAATACGCATAAATTATGATTGCATATATACCTTCTTAAGTCACCTAATTAAGTTATAATTGGATTTCTGCATGTCTTAATCAAATGTGACATATATGTTCGTTATAATTATCGAAATGAATTGTATATAATAGCAGGTTCTCATAGACGAAACACGTAAATAAAAACATAGTGATGCCTTATTTCGGCAATGAAATCTCACTGTAACATTTGCAGGATTTTTCACACTTTTATTAAAACTTCTTAATTAAAATATAGCGATTTTATTAACTAAATAGAGTTTGATGAACTTTATATATTTTCGAAGTCTAGAAATGTTAAAGTAAATTCAACTCTTTTCAGTACATTTTTTTAGATATTCTTCAACGCCTGGGAGAGAAAAAGAAAAAGTTACGTAATACAAATCTAACTCTACGAACTGAATTATTAATTTTAAAATACCCAGTAATTTTAAAAGAAAATTTATCCACCCGTAATTTATACAACTGATTCTTAAGAAATGTTCTATAGAATTTCCAAAAGGATTTTAATCAAAATAAACTGTACTGCATAAAAAATACATTTAAATGTTAACGTTTCGACCCGACTTTCACTGGAGGGTAGCTGACATAGATGGGCATATTATAGGCTACTTTTTTTTTTTATCTTAATATTGCGTGGACGAAGTCTAAAGTAAAGTAAAAATCAGAATTCAGAATGAATTCGAGACAAACATGTTTAAAATATTTGACTGGAAAAATGTTTTATTGTCTTAAAATCAGATGTTTCTTTTTCTTACCACTACAAGAAACTGGTTAACAAATGTTAGTTCAAACTTCATCTGCTGATATCATCTTCGTTGATCATAGGCTTTACAATAGAGTTAACTTTCAATGCTTTGTCTTTCATACCATTTACTGGACCTACATAGCTTAAGTATATACCAAAGCGCATTTTTCCTGCAAACTGTTCAGATATAGTCCTCAGAGGTTCAGCCGTCTTCTCGCCAGTTTGTTGGTCAATACAGATCATGTGACAACGCTGGCAGGGGCCATCCACCTTAAATATGAAAAACATTATTACTAGCAGTAACTCAATAAAAATGGCCTTCAGATCAGCTCGCGGTTCGTTCGGGTGAAGCAGATCAAACTGGACTATTTGGACCTGCATATATGTAGGTTTGAAATGTGAGTTGAGAGTCACTGGAGGTTCGCGACTCGTCGGTTCCCATTTATTATTACTAATTATACGTAGAAGTTTTGGAATGGTTTTACAGCTATACAGTTACGAATGAAACAATCAAATCTTTTTTCATTTGAATTTACGATAACACACGTTTTCGCATACCTTAAACTCATGTTTTCCAATAATAATTCTATGCCATTCTCTTTCAGTTAACTCCACAGCTCTATCAATTATAAGGTTTCCTCTGAAACGATCTGTGAGATTATCAACAGTGGCTGCGAACAATGGATCTTTGATTCTTCCATGCAGCCATCTAACTGACGCCTTATTTATTAAGAGAAATTGAGCTTGATTGCATAGTGACAGTAACTTTTGTTCACCATCAGCATTTTTCTTCTGAGGCCTAACATCGGTAGTTGATTGTTTAATTAATCTGAGGAATGAGATTCCTAATGCATTTGAAATCCAATCGGATACATCATCTCCACAGTCATATCCTTTGACCATATCCATACAAACTTTGCTGGTACACATACTCGCAAACTTTGTTTTGTTCTCTATTATTGGCTCTAGTGGCACTGATATAGAAGGTTTACCTGAAATATATATAATTTGATAATCATCATAACCAATTCAACTATAATAATTTCAATAAAAACAATGATTTCAGTAGTGGTTTAACTAGATGTAAAGTCATCTAGACGGTTTTAGAGATAAGTTATACATACCTTTAAAATGTAATATTATAAGTTTACGTTTCAGATCTATTTCTGGTTTGATCATGCACATTAGTGTACTTTGTTTCTGCGTCAAGCACACTCCATTTTCTCTTATAATCATCCATTCCCTGTCGTATTCGAATCCTTTGAGACCAATTTTCCAACTGGTTTTAATCTTGAACGCACCGCAAGATTTTATAGGGAATATGGCTATTTCATCCAAAATTATATCACTGCTTTCTAGAGGTGTTTCTGGTAATATGTCGTAACCATTGAAATAAGCTCTATCATTCATCAATTTTATCATGCCTTCCTTGTAGGCTTTCTTCACAGGTTTATACACTGAAAGTTCTTGCAGACAAGTCATTGTACGCTTTGGTTTCTTGAACACGGTCCGTACAAAACATCTACACACCATTAACACTAATTTGTCAACATCATTAAATGTATTGTAATATCCAAATGAGACTCTAATAGCTCCAGTTGGGTTACCATTGATCAAGTCAATTTCATCTCCACATTTATGCCCCGCTTTGTACATTTCTTTCATTTCTCTGTTAGATGTATTTAAATGTCTTTGACATGACCCGGAATTGCAAAAGCAGCCGGTTCTCACATTTATATTAAACAGATCTGCCATATTTTGAAACTGTAAAAAAAAGAATGTTAATTCCAAAATGTTTGTAATTACCATAGACAAAAAAGCCAAAATTACCTCCATAAAACCGACAAAGGATCCATCTTCTCTAAGAAGGTTGAATGTAACAGTACCACCTTGTATTTTTATGTCGGAGAAATCTGAGTCCATATACAGGACAACTGCTTTCTTGCCGTTTGGATGATGAAGTTCATTCAATTGATTATATAAATCTTTTGCCAAGTAAAATGTATGATGTGAGATTGTATCCATTACATGATTGTTAATTGTCTTTGGTATCAGTCTATGTAACATATCAAAGCAATGTTTCAATGCCAAAATTGATAGAAATGGTAATGTTCCATCTTCCATCCTGTAATTTAAAAAATAATTATATTTACTTCTACTACATCAACTTTGAAATTTAACAATGAGAAATCTTAAAACATTTTGTTCAACATACCTTTCATGAAGAATTTTCCTTTTCACATGAAAATTTTCTCCACTAATAACAATATCAACAGTTCCTCCACCAAAATATCTTTTTTTACATAAAACATCAGCACTAGTATTTTTAACTAAAAGAGCTCCCAAACCAGTTGGGTAGCCAAAGATTTTATAAAATGATAAACATACAAAATCTGGCTGTGTTATTGATAAATCTAAATTATTTGTAGGCACATAAGCAGCGGCATCAAGTAAAACATACCAATTGCAATTAACTTTGCACAAATGTTTCATCAAATATCTGTTTAAACAGCCATTTTTAATATTTTGAATGCAATCTAATGGATATTTAAATCCATTGAAATTACTTTTGGCAGGGTATGCCAGTAAAATGTTACCATCAGTTTTACTTTTCTGTCCAATTGGTGCTGGATGATTTTGTTTAATTGATTTAAGAAAATTGTCATGAGATATATTAATTACATCTACATTTTTATCCTCGGCTATTTCTCTGAGACCTAGGACTGATGTGTGGTTTTCATTAAGATAGACAAACGATCCACATTCAAAACCTTCTTCTGTATTTGATGAAAATTCAAATGATTCTACGGTTAATTTTAATGATTGTGTTGCCCCTGATGTGAATATTATTGAATATTTTGATGGATCTGTATGGAAGTGATTTAGAACTAAACAGCGAATTTGCTCTATACAATCTCTTGTGTATTTATCAGTGTGCGGGTTCATGTAGACATTGTTCAATAAATCTTCATGTACATGTTGAAGCAAAGATTGTGGATACAATGCTGCGCCAGCATGCTCCAAGTAACATCGTTCTAAAATAAAATAAGCATGTAATTAGAAAATTGATGATATAGATTTACAAAAAAGTCATTATCTACTAAATTGTATGTCCAGTGACTTTTACTGGAAATTGTAATTAAATATATTGTTGAATGTCCGATAAAAACAAACCCCTTACCTCCTAATCTGTTGAATTCACTTGTGATTGCTTGCATCTGCTCCGAGTCAATGACTCTACTCAAAGTGGTAGTTTCACTCATCGCTGCTAAAAATAAAATTTTAAATCTAAGTAATTTTATATTTTACTTCAAATGCATAAAACGAAGTAAAAGTTGGATCCAACTGTAAACATGTATTAGCAATAATTATTAATTAAATTACATCAGACAATCATTTAGTGACCTTGTAATAATTTCACGTTGTAGTAAACATCGTTCTCGCACAATACTCACTGAAACTCATACGCTTCTTGTTATCTCATAACAGTAACTACAAAAGTTCTTGAATATTTACAATTGTGATAATACAAAAACATCATGCAATAGAGTGACGTTTCAAGCACTACAGTGACATTTCGTGACAGTGACAATGTCAGTCTGCAATCCAGTTTTAGCACAGAGGATAAACACAAAAATTACAACACTGTAGTGCTAGAAACTTGATAAGGTCATAAACTAGATGGCGTTATTATAAATTTAGCGAAATCTTAATTATACGCATAAAATTAGAAAGTTGATAATCAAATTGTGTTGGAATATTGAGGTGCAAATGGTTCATTACTCATTTTTGTTAGAAACGATGGAACAGATAGTTTAATAAGATCATATTTTTACTTCTTGCTGCTCTTGTACCTACTCCTTTCTTTCAGTAGCTGGGGTGATCCATAGACAAGATAACATTAAGTTGCAGTTGCGAACGGAACAACCCCAATGTTCATAAAAAAAGTAACTAGTAAGTCATTTAGAAAGTATAGGCACCTTTGTAGATCCTCGTAAACAGTAAACCCCCACAACAGTTCTGCGATAGTATATTTAAAGGTGTGCGCCTATAAGTGTCTGTTAGAGTCAGCTAGTGTAATAAGACTATAGTAAGTCGGTCTCGAGACAATGGTTATGCGAAACTTGGGCAAGCATTTTAGTTCATGTTATATTCATATCGCGTTGCACAAAAGTAGTTTTTACATTAGCTAGATTAACATAAAAGTTATAAAATAACAACGATGATGAAAAATACACCAAAATAAAATGTATTTATCTATATCTATACTAATATTATTTATTTATTTATTTATTTATTTAATACATGGAAGACTTACAGCCTAAATTAATCTACGTTACTATAGACTAGATGACTGATAGCCAATAAAAAGTCTTCGCTTGTAGCAGTCTTGTAGCAGAAACAAACGACAGGTACTGCAGCTAGCTACTAAGTAG
>JAOCNA010000028.1:9499164-9509360 GCA_026546675.1 Papilio helenus | reverse complement strand
AGAGGCTCAGATAGCTTAAAAATGACGCCACTGTCAGATAAGGGAACAAAATCCGATATTTCCATCACATATTTTACTCGTTGGATTGTTATCAGACATTTTACAATTTAGTGGGACAGGCCCTAAGTTTATACTTATGATAATGAAGACTAATTTTAAAGTCTTTATATTTAAATTTATCAGAAAATATGAGCAAAAAACTATTTGGAAGGTTCGTATTTTTTTACTTGTCATAGATATAATTATTTTTAAATAATTTGTAGCTAAAAAAATTTATATCATTCGAAGTAATTCTGATGCAACTTGCATCGTCAACTATGATCGTCAGTAAGTAGCAACTTACAAACTGCACAACCATCCATCAATCTTAGTGTCATGTATGTAGGCAAAGAGGTTACCATCTACGTAACATGTTGGTCATATAATTGTTAAACTACTATATCAAGCAATATCATAAAAAGTAAAATTAAGTTCTAATAATTTAAAACTCAAAGGAAAAAGAACCAAAACAGAGAGACTTGAGTATAAAATATCAATTAAATCATCGAAGCACATTTTACAAAAACGCCAATTATGTTATTCATAACATTATGGTCTTAGATCCTTCTAAAGTTTAAGGTATGGCACAAAATATCTTTACTGTACAAATGAATACGTAGGAGTATTTTACGTAACGACATTTTCTAATTTCTTTGAAACGTCCTCACGAATATCTTAAATACATATTTCTAAAGTTAAAAGGTGCTGATAATCATTATTAAGTTTTCTACAACATAATAAACATATCCATTATCATAAAATAACACTCAAATAAATTCTTAAAGCGAAATTACAAGAATAAAAAAAACATCACGACTATGCCACATACTGTAAAATTATGATGGTACTTTCAAATGATAAATCGGATTGTTTATGTTGAAACTAGTTTTACTCGTTACGTGTCGGTCAAACTTTGGTCTCGAGAATATTTTTAGTGTCGTTGCCATTATAACTGTAAACATTAAAAAGAAAAAAACTTTAAAAAAAACATATTCGAGTCATAACACATTAGGGCTGCCATACACGTATTTCAAGCGGAAAGTAACGACAACTTTAAGTAGTCAGTGTTGGGTGATCCCCAGTCTGATATTCGTTAAAAACGGACCGCAATCTGCGGACACCACTGAAATTGCTCATGACTGTACGCCGTTTACGACTTCGGTCCGTATATGGTGACCCTTATTTAGTCTCGTGAACGACAACAAATAAATGAATGTCGCCGATATTCTTTTTTTATTATTTTATGACTATTCAAATTATTACGCGGATACAGTGAACAATAATCTTATGATTAATTCCTACTTTGTACACGATATTTTAAAAGGTGAGTTTTTTAAGTTGTGATTATGTTATTAATTATTTTTAATATAAAACTACTGATGTCATTTCAATATTTGTAAAAATATAAAATGATTAATGCTGGTACAGTGAAATTTAAAAAATAATGTTCCAAGACGCTTGTAAATTAATAGTTCAGTAAACGTACGGACATAAATCAAATTTGCGTCAAGACACACCTTTGATTTAATATTAGCTAGAAACATTAAGTCATAACAGATGGCGCATTAGCTCGACTCTGGGCCGTGATAAATACGAAGAGACGAATTATAATGTTAACCTTTTGCTTGGGAAAATGTGTGCCAACATTACAAAGTTTCAAAACCGAGTCATTTTGTATGTGAATGTGACAATGTAACGATTATAATCACTTCTTTTATTACGTGAGAAAGGCCGCTGTGGATATAAGAATGGCCTCGTGAATATACCTTATAATTTGCATCCCGCTCTACCAAATAAAAAGGTTAGGATAACGAAACAATGCTAAATTGGGGGCAGGTGTTCCTCTTGGTCTCGTGCAAACAAAAAACATCGCTATAAAACACCTCACCCGCCTCCGCTCCCGCTTCCCGCCACCACTATGCACTACACCTTGTTGCAAATCTCAATTAAAATTGACTAAACCCTTATTTTACAATGCTATTTCACTTATTCTAACAATTTTAAAAGTACTACAAAAGTATAATTAGTCGGCATTTATGTTTCACATTCCTACTGTTGACTTAATGTCGGCGTTAAATCAAAACGCTCGCGCGGCCGCTTCCGCGCTCGCTCACAGCAGGTTCCTTCGTGGGCCCGCATGTCGCTCGCTTTTACCGCCCTTTACCTGACACAATGGAATCCAAAAACGCGCAAAAAGCCACCCGCGCTTCGATTTATTCGAGCCACCTCGCGCCGCGCATCTCTATGCTGGCTGCCCGTTAAGGCCGCGCTAAAGCTCCCCTTAAGGCACCGCACAAGAACGCTAATTTTAACTTGTACTATCACATCGATTACGATTTCTATACTAGGAGTGCTTGAAGAGACTGGAAGTCAATATCTTACTTTTTTAAGTTTACCACTCTAACTATTGTCGTAATTCTGTAGACATGTTTATCTTCATTATTTTATCCACATTAAGGATAACTTAATGTTATTTACATATAAACGTAGTAATATAAACAATCTCCGTATCTGTTCATCTGCAATTCTTTAAGAGTCTATCGGGCACGAGGGCGCGAGTGCGTTGACCCTAATGCCATTATAATATACCTTTTGCTTGCGTCCTGTTGTTTCGAACACAAATATTTGGTATCATCCTCGATTGGGTTTATATTAATTTCATGTTGCATGATTTTATAGAAACTACAACTAGTTATTCGCACATACTGAAATGTACTTAGAGGCAACAGAAACTTTCAGCTCAGAAATGTCTACTTTCTGAGCTGAGAGTTTCTTTCTTGAATGGATCCAAGGCCTCATCTTCACGGAAATGAGTAGAACCTCAGTATTATTCCTACATTCCTTTATTTTCTGACATTAAAAAATATATTAAGCCGCTACACGCCTTTGCATGGAATGCCTAAATTTGCATCATACATTTGCCAAGATTAATAACATGTAAGTCAGATATTCCACAGAATTCAAGTAACGGTTAAGTGAAGTTGGCAATGCAAGATATCGCGTTACAGACGGACGTCCTGCTTAACATATCTTTATGCAAATTAAACAACAAAAGACATTCGGCGATCGCAATTTGTTGCGGAGAATTCCTCTCGGATGGAATTCAAATTGTGTTCACCGAATACACAAATGTAATTTAACCAGGTAAGATGTGTTGTATATTTAATTTCATTTCGCAATTTTATAACTCAGTAAGGAATTTTAATTTACGAATATTTCAAGTTAAGACACAATTGAATTTCGTGTTTTCTCTTTTACATTGTGATCGATCAATATTTAAAGTGTTCAAATATAATGTTAAACAAGATATGTAATCATCTACACATTAATTTGCATGTATTATAGAAAAAATGTAACATTAAAACTCTCTTATATTTTATTAAAATGAACTACAATATCATGATTTAAATCAAGTAAGATAGATTATTTGGTCGGTTGTGTAATAACTAGCTACCAAAACCGATATTGAATGCGGTATGCGGTGCGGTATTGTTGTTATGTTAAACGTAATTCATAACCTCTCATTCGGACAACAAATCAGATTGCATCGGACATCGGAATTTGTCCGATTATACCAATAACAAATGTCCCTCGTAAATCAACAGCTATCAAATGAAATCTTTCATTTCCACTTAATATAAAACGATCACGGCAGTTCATTCTACACAGATAATAAATGAATAAGAATAACACAGTGTACCAAGAAACAGATTAAAATATTTTTACAACTTTCGCCTCTTTCCCGCCCTTTTAACATGACAGTTTAAATGACAGCTGTCATTTTTTTTTCATTTACGCAGAGCAAGGAAATGCTTCTCAATGCCCCTAGAGATCATGAACATGGATATTATTAAAGAAATTACTTTTTACTTAAAGTTTTTGGTCGGCTATAGCGGTTGTTATTTTGCGAATCTTTCGAGGTTATAAAGCGAAGTGTAGCTGTGTTATTAGCGGACGTTTAATGTTCCAACATTAAGGACAATCAAATTAGAGTTAATAACATTAACAACTGTTTTTATTGAAACTTGCTGTATGCTTCAATAATATAAACAGATTTAACAATCAGACAAATTTTAAAATACATGCAATATTTCTACAGGTGAATTTCAATTCATAATTAAGTTATTAATAAACTGGCTTATTTTATACCTTAAGAATATGGAAATACTACAAGCTTTGGTACTAAATTAATTGACGATAATTAAACTTTACAATGTTGCTAGAAACAAAAATAAAAACGGAATGTCGATAGCAAATGACATTAAAATATTACCAACCTGTATCGTTATTTCGAGACGATAAACTGGTTTACATCTGAACGCAAAAATAATTGCAAATGTGCATAACTAGAATTTCTTTTGGAAGAAGACAACTAAATAATTTCTCTTGGTAAAATATTTCGATAATTAAGAAGAAATTAAGCAATAGTCTTGGCACGTGTATAAATCCTTCAACAGTTCTTAGAATTAATTAGCTTGATGATTCCAGTAGTGGTTATCGAAGCCGAATATTTGTCTAGATGGCTACATCCACCGGTCTGACCGGCCACAGATAATCACGGCCTAACAAATAACGCCTTGCCAACTGTTATAACGCGTTATTTCGAGAAGAACCGTTATTTCAGCTAGACTAACCTTTACAGATGCAAATCTCCTCTGACAGAGGCTAATTTATGTTGAAATTCTAGAAAAAAATTAAAATCTAATCTATCGAGTTTTTCGACTTCGTGCTAGCAATAACTCTGTCGCAGTATATTACGAAAATAGATTTTGTTTTCTTAAAATTTATTAACTAAATGTTAAACTTGTAATTGCAAAATATTAAGGTTAAATAACATTTAATTAAGTTGTTAAAAACGTTAGTCACCATGTGTTACGGTGACATACTTTCAAACAACATTTTATTTAAACGTATCTACAATTAGAACATGTCTTCAATTAACGTCCAAATACGAAGCAACCGTCATAAAAACAAGCCGTCTGTGAAATGAAACGTACAAGATTAGTAGTCGAGTCACGTTTACCCTGCGAGTCCTTATAGGACTCCAACTGGTTCGCGAAGCGCAAATAGGTACTGAAATAGAAGTAAACATGTCGCTCTGACCCAATTATCGAGTACACGATAAACGAAATGAAATGCATCGCATGAATGCGAGCACTTCACTCACGTTAATGACGCAAATTGAATCTAAACGTTCCGTTACGCGGGAAGTGTGAGCTGCAACGGATATAGAGGAAAATGTAAAAAAAAAAATTAAAATTGGAATTATTTAAGACGCAGCTTCTATCTATAAGAAGATAATAAGTTAATTCTTCGCATAATATGTGGTGTAACTTTATGCTTAGAGCTTTGTGGTTCGTTGTAATGACCCGGCCAAGTGGTCAATAAAGAAGTCTGTCGCCCAGCTAACCGCGACATCTCGACAGTCAAAGAACGAGTTCACGCCGGACGCCGGGTGACATCACATGTATGCAAATCAAAACAAGTTTTATAATCTGTGGATTTGTTAATTAATCGCTAAGACGTTCTTAGAATTAAAACAATTACGTCATAGACAGATAGTTGTTTAATTTTTTACTTTTGTTTAGTACATAAAAAGTGCAACCAATTAAATAAAATTCAGTCATCAAATCTTTGCAAATTTAGTGATGTTGTCACGAACTATATCGATGCGATTGTTTCTGATAACATTTTCCCGCCGCTAATGCTTACAATCGTTAGGTGTGACTTGAAAGCTTCCTACATTCAAGGCAAAATATAGTACCGTGCCCTTACATTGTCGTTACCTCGTTACCTTAACAAAATCTTAGCTGTATTATTTTAACTAATACGAGTATAAGGTCTATATTTTTAAACAATTAATATAATTGTAACTGGCGATATTAATTTAAACACTCAGCTACAGATCCCGCCAGGATCGCGCGCAATCTCCAATGTTTAATGACATTTGACAGCTGTCAGATAGGGACGGACGTCTATGCCGATAATCTAGTGTTGCACCAATCCTACAGCACAGTACTAACTTACTTTTAAAGAATATTAACATTTCACTAGTTAACTTTTGGCAGTGTAAGTAAAACGCCTACGCTTCTATCCATATTTTACGCCTACCTTGTTTATTCCCTATTATTTAACTGAGGTACTATAACAAACGTAAGTACGCTTATGTGATGAAGTATCGAAACGGACAATAGTAAATTGATTTCTGGAATAACTATTTTTTTTTAATTATCTTTGCTAAAATATTCCGTCAGGGGTATTGATTGCGTAGTTAATTGAACACTTTTAGTAGTTACTTATTGCAACCACTGTAATATAAATCTATCGTAAGTATTACAAAATAAAGCATCCGGTAACAGAGCATTATATCTAGTATGTATGTATGTCGTTCTGTACACTAGCAGCGCCCTGCGCCTTTACATCAAGTCGTAACGTCGACGCTTACGACGCGATTGAATATCCCGCAGAGAGCCTGTTTACGATCGTTTTCTTATTTAATGTCACTCGCAACGGTCACTGATTCCCCGAGTACTTCTTTTTAAACAAGTTTAAGTATCAAGAAATTACAGTTTCCATCCACACGAAAGATGCTATCCACTTAAGCTTTTCCAGGTTAATAAGACGATCGTAAACAATAAAAAAAACTGTTTCAATGATGTGTTATGTAACAATTACTATAGGAGATAAAAGAAAAAGAGACATCTTGAGTTTATCTCACTCTTTTGTTCGTTTTTGACTCAGTTATTTTTCTAGATGATGTAGTACTTACATGGCAAAGGCAAGCAGGTGAGCTCGCGAGGAATGCCTGTCTCACCAATCACTCACCGCTTCCTCTAATGAGATGTCATTTTTCTTTGTGTCATTATGGTACAAATAAAATAATTCTTTTAACAATACGACACAAAAGGATAAAAATGTATGTATACGGGTTTTAATAAGGTATTCGCATTCCGACCTTTGTGGAACTGATGGTAGACACCTGCTAGGTGACGTACATGAGGTGGCTATTTTCTAACTAAGGTATTTCTGCAATAAATTGACGCATGGTCCTGTTGATTGACAACGCTATAGCACCCTCTAAGCGACCGTACTTTTTTACTATACTGAGATTCAACATACTTAAATATAACCTTATTATAATAGGTATTTGTCGGCTACACACAATTATAAAACAAACAACTTGTGCGCCATAATCATTAAAAAAATCTAAGTTACCTTTTTAATAGATTAATTATAATTGCACATGCCAAAGTTAAATTGCGACCATTAATAACATGGAACCACATTCAGCAGTCAGACAGTTGTGCAAGCTGGACTCGAACCTTGCGAAATAACAATGCAATGCGTAACTGAATAGTACTAACTAGTGACAGACTGCGTCGCTAAATAACTAGGGACTTTAAACCTGTTTTTAAATAAAAATCTATCAAGTCTAAACTTCTAGACCAATGTTGTATCCCAGAAGTATCTTCAATTCTTCTAATTATAAAACTTCACTGAGCTTTTATTAAGTATGATCATTGGCGCGCATCGCTAACAGCTAGCCTTAGAAACTATATTTATAACCTAGATTCTAAATACATAGAATGTTATATATAACTTTGAAATAACCGCAACCGCGTTAACAAGCTACCTTTATCAATGTTGAAACCTAGCTAGACTAGAAGCTTCGTAACGAAATGGTTTAAAGTAAACTAAAAGTCACGCTTATAGTTAAGACTCTGGTAACCTTCAGACCCTAAGATCTCAAAAAGTGTCAACCACCCACTATTCGTAAATTAATACGACTTTAGTCAATTTATTGTTCATAATCCTTGTAAAGTTATCCTGGTCTTTTTTAAGTTAGGTAGCAATTCTGCAGTGGAGTGAAATGCAAATTCTCAAATGTTTAGTTTAAAACAACCTTCAGAAGTTGAGTAAATGATAAAACTAAAAGCTCTGAAGAGCTTTTAGAAAGTCGTTAGATAAGATATTTGTAAGCTCGTGAACTCCAGTTATTTTTCAATTCCGCTTTAAATTGACACAAATTTATCAACAAAATAACACAGAGAATACCATTATTAGTAATTTTTATCATTGAAAGCTTGACACACGTTAGATAATGCAGTCCAACTTAAAAATACCATTTGAAAAGCAAGTAAACGATAAAATTATCACTAGGAACTGATAGTAAAAGTTCTTCACTCCGTACCTAGCCATCCATCCCACATATATGTCAAGCACTGCACTGAAATCACTGAAACTGAGTTTGTACGGCACAGGGTACACTAGGGCACAGGAGACGGCGGCGCGGCGCAGGGTGGGGTGCGAGTGCGCGCGGGCGTCGCAGCGGCGGCGTGGACACTGCCGGCGCCCGCGCCCGCCTCTCCTATAAATTCTTTACAAGACTCGTGCCGTGGCCGGGCCCTGTACAGTCGCGCACAAATGTCCTTTGATAGCCCTTTAGCCTGAGTTGCGTTATTAAGCTCTGAAAAGCTCTTTGCAGCTTATTTAAGCTCTATGCAGGGGTTGTGGATGTTATATTTTTTCTCACTCAATGTATTCTAAAGAACAAGATTCAATGGTTTCTTGTTTATTATTAATGCCGATAGATGTTATAGAGATTTTTAAAGTTTTCAAACTTTATCGACGGAGAGGTTTGTTACTTACGAAATACCTCGATTTTTAGTTATGCAACTAAACAGTTGAAGGCTGCGAAACAATCGACTATCGCACAACCGTTTCGCGGTAGTTTAGTCAAAGCTGTGCGTTCGTTCTTATGCTGATGGTACATGTACGAGTATATCAAATTGAAAACCCATGTTAAAAAAAAGTAATAAATATCATTAATACAAATCGATTTAAAATTGTTTGTATAATAACTAATTACAAAACTCGAAGAACAATATATGTATTTGGTTTAATGCTTTTCCTTCCTCATTTCTCTAGCGTTTGTGGGAATTCACATTTACCTGGTAATTTTCATATATTCCATAACACAATTGAGTCATAGATAATGTTTAGTCTATGGTGTAACGGTACTTAAACATAACTTGATAACATAGATCTAAGTATGTTTGGTTATTAATGACGTAAGCATGAGATAGGAAAAATATCTTCGAAAATTTCTCAGAAACTACACTTAAACTTGCGAAATTATCAGTTGCTAAGTTATTAAATGCCAGCCGTTGCTCGCTACTTCGCCCGCGTAGTATTAAAAATTATAGCCTATGTTACTCACAGATAAATTACCTTTCTAACGGTGAAAGAATTTTTAAAATCGGCCCAGTGTTTTTTGAGTTATTTCAATCCATACAAAAATACAAATCTTTCCTCTTTATAATATTAGTATAGATATAGATTAAGCTTTAATTATAGATATAAAAACAGTAACAGACAGGAACAACAATAACATTGTTAATAACTAGGTTACGGCCATGACTCCGTCCGCGTGGCATTAAAAAAACAAAAGAAATTAACCTATGTGTTATTCCAGACTATGCTCTACATCTATAACAAATTTTGTCGAGATCCGTTTAGTTGTTAAGTCTACAAACGCTAACAAACATCCATCTAAACTTTCTCCTTTATAATTTTAGTAAGACTAGCTATTCCCGCGTGGCTTTATTCGCGTGTTATAAACATATTATTGTCAAAATTCAAACACTCAAATGACTCTTGATTTCATTTATGCGCCCAAAATACTCGACACCCCAAGTTTTAGCAAATATTTTCTCTTATTTTTATTTTGTACGTGTTAAGGTAAAATTGTCTGTATTTTAACTAATTTTCTGCTGACTGTATTGTGACTTAAGCCGTGACGTCATTTCCATTGTAACTTAATACAATAAAGTCCATAAAGTGAAGAATTACATACTTTACGGAATGAAGATTTTTAAATAATAAAGGACTGAAGTATATATGCTTTTATACTCTATAGCTTTCGCCCGCAACTCCGTCCGCGCGTAATGAACACAAATACAAAAGTGAGAAGCATATGTGTTCTTTCAGACTATCCTCTACATCTATGCCAAAATCGTGATCAGTTCAGTAGTATAGACTATAAACTCTAACAATTTTTTTTCTGTCGAATGGAATAAATAGTATCCTATGTCCATCTCCTGGCTCTAAGCTACCTCCTCACCAATTTTCAGCCATATCGGTAAAGCCGTTCTTGA
>JAOCNA010000028.1:9454438-9468378 GCA_026546675.1 Papilio helenus | reverse complement strand
AAACTAAACAAAAACCTCTTGTCTCACACAAAAACTTCTGAGGGATCCTTTCTAAAGATAAGAGCGGACTATTAACGGGGAGAGCGGTCGGGCAAACACGAACGAGTTCAAGAGCCGGCGCCGGCGCCGCGCCCCCTCCCCCGCTCCCCCCCACCTCCCTCCGCGCCACTACCTATACCATCATGTGATGATGTGTCACTTGAGCGTCTTATGAGCGAAAACATTGTTTTTTGGATTTTACTTCAAGTACGTAGTTAAAAGTGACGGAAGTAAGCGAAACGAAAACATTTTATATTCAAGAAATAATTCCAACCATGGCGCTGCAAACATTTACAGATTTCTTTAGAATTAATACAGTTAGCATGACGTAAATATAGGTATAACAAGTAAATCACCTATACATAGTGTCGGTTACAAAACATTTTATGAATTAGAGCAGCGAGTCGCTCCTCGCGGCGGAAGGACTGCGCCGGCCGCGCGCCGTGAGTAAATACCGCGCCACGTACGCGAGTCTGCACCTTCAAGCCCTCGCTTTACGGTTTAATTTGTCGTCTATGGTCGTAGCCTAACGGATGCGCACGATTTTAAGCCTTAAACCGCAGAGCTAGCGCTAAGAATGGTACGGCGGCGGCTCGCGATGCTTTATGACGCCGTGTTTGCTCAGCACACCGATCCCGCGATAACCACACCGGGCCCTACATCTTGTGATAACGTCTGTATTATTAAAAATATTTATCGTAGGCATACTGCCGCGGCAACAGCGCGTCCGCAACGAGTCGTCTTTGACAGCCGCCAGTCGACAAGTCAGCGCCCGCCAGAGCCAGCTAACGCTAGCTAACGAGCCTCTCAAATTGACATTTGAGAGGCTCGAATCGAACTCTCGAACGACGGACTTGCTAGCTAGCAAGTCCGTCGTACTTTACCTGGGAACACTGCTCCAACTCTTCTGCTAGACGTTTCTTAAAGCCTTAAGAAATCTAATCTTGAGAACCCGTTGCCCGAGATGTACGTGCTTATTAAAGTGACATAACTTACTTACTTTACCACTGAATACAATACGCCTTAGACCAAACTCAACAGATCACAGAATAAGATTCTCATCGCATAAGGTTTCTTTTTCATATGAGACAAAATTTCATTTTGGCAATTTAAAAAAAACATTACAATTCGACATGTTAACGTATCAGTTGTATCACTCCATGTGTTCGGTTAAACACTTACCATACTGAAACATCTATGAAGACTTAATAGTCTACTACGTGTTGCGACAAAACCCCGCCAAAGAATGAGCACAAACAAAACTCATTTAGTTATACTTTGTGCGCAAAGTTGCCGCTGTATTTGTATAGAATTTGGTAGATTTCTGATGTCTTTGACGATATTTCCTATGGAGACGATGACTTCCTTTTCCTTGCCAGGTCGAAGCGCAAGTTGTACAGGACATGACTCACTTGGTGTCGACTGTGTATGTGTACGATAACGTAAAACTTTGTATAAGTACGTCATCGATAATATAAAATGAATGTGCGTCAGTCAGGATCAAGCTACTAGGTATGTCAGTAGGATAAAGATTGTGGAATCCTTAGAATTAAATGGGCTATGAATATTTGGAACCTCTCTTTGTAAGGTACAATCATAAATTCGCCAATAAATGTTGACAAACTATTCTTATAGGATTACACAGGTCGCTAACTACAAAGTCGTTGTGCGAGGAAAAAGCCGCAAGGCTGCGGACTACTAGGGAGCTTTTATGAAAGCGGACGCGTTGGTGTCTTTTATTTGAGGGAAATACGTTTAAGTAAATAGCTGAACTAAACTTTATTTGACGTAAATCGGTGCGCAGGGCAGGGCACAGGGAACATCTAAACTTGTATATTTTTCTCAATTTACTAATACTTCTAATCCCAACCGATGGCTAAATATTGCGAATAACGAACCATACTTAAATTACATTTTCGATTTTACGAAAACATGAAATAATCATTTCAATCCACACACACACAATCAAACAATCCAACAATGCAAGGGAATGGATAGAAGAACCTTTACTTTCATCCCTTACCCTGTACTTTATACAGTAGGGTTCCCAACCTTTCCTTAGTTATAGGCCACTTTTATACTGTTCACAGGGATGAGTACAGATATAAAAAGTGAAAGTTAGCAAACCACTAAGTAGGTACTTACTATCGGGCTATATAGGCGCTGCACAAATCTCTTAAAAGTTTTGCCCATGTCGAAACGAATACTGTCTTGAAAATGTTTCGTGTTAAGCCTATTGATATTAGAAGGTTTTGTATTGTCTTTACCGAGCCGGCCACCCCTGGTGTCACCCCCACTACCAGCGTTCTTCTTAGTTAGTGCCGCCCGCTAAATTTAAAGTCATCCGCGGAACTTATTTTGGCTTCTGAACACCACGTGTTGGGAACTACTATAGAGCACCTGAGGGCAGGCCGCGGCGGCAACGGAACGCGAGGCCGCTTGCTGTAATACCGCAATATGATACGTTTGTATTAAATCCTCGTATTTATCGTGTTTACCTCTCTGCCCGTGATACCATTTACACTTGTAAAATTTGTTACACAATTTTCAGACCGTCAAACTATAACATTTTAAAATGTACTGGGTAGCTATAACTTTTGGCCGCTGATTGTCCACCGGCGACATTATTCATCATTCATTAAACGAAGATACAAAGAATTCATTAGCACTTATTTCACTAATTAGAGTAAATAGAAAAAATATCAAAACACAGTTGTTTCAAGTAATGAGGGCAATTAGACACAAAGCCGCGGTGCGCGTCTAGTTCACACCTAATGATATTTAGCGTTATTTCATTACAAATACAGTTAACTATTTGAAAAATGTTTACGTTTAGCTTGTTGGTACTCAGAGGTCGCTAAAAGCGCGCGAGTGCGGCAACGAGTGTGGAGCCATTCAAACTTAATTGCGGCTTGAAATTTCATACGAGACTCTGTTCAAAAGTCAATTTTACGAAATTACCCGGCGAGTAGGGATATAGGGTGAAGTGTGAGCTCCGCCCCTGCAGTTGATCCATCAGTCGCGTTTGGGGTAGGCAGAGGTTAGAGAACTCTATTTGGCTTCCTATGCATCTAGTATTTACATTTTAATAATGATTTACACCTGCACACACATGTAAGCGATAGTAGATTTTAATGTTGTTAAAGTTACTTTATCTATTATCTATGTATAAAATTTGCTACAGTTTTAGCTAATTGACGAAAATCGAAATTACACAATGAAGGGAAACTATTATTGTTGAAAAATCCTTAGCCTGGTGCCTGCCTGCTTTCACAGGAAAAAAACAGATAAGTATGCTTCGCCCCACGTGCGAAACCAGGGCTAGGTCGCTAGTATATAAAAACAAACCTAAGATTAGCTATTTCCCGCGACTTCGTTCGCTCGGAATTCAATGTGAAAAAAAGTGGAGGTCGATAGGGGAGGCCTACGTTCAGGAGACTTAAGTGAGCGCCGAGCGCGGGAACACCCTGCATTGAGGGCGTCTAGAACCACACGTAGCAGTTGCGCACTCCTGTTCCATTTAATGCGAGATTATATTATAGATTACATCATAATCAATTTTACTTACATAATTTACAAGCAATGCTTCCAGGTAGACGAAACTGTGTCCTTATCCGTACTCGCAGCTGTATGTCTAAATACTTAAACTCACTCAGTCAGAGGTGACATGCAGCGAACACGCACTGCCTCGGAAACTGTCTGTCGCTTATGAAAATGTCTTTCAAACGATAGCTATGAAGACGGACGTCTTTAGCCAAACTTAGCGCATCCTAATTTTAAGGCCTCACGATTGTACGAGTGCAGGTCGATCCGGACCCATGACACCGTGCGGATAGATTCCCGCCAGAAACGCGGCTGTGGTAGCGCCGACGCACTGCGCGATAAACAGTTCGAATTGTTTACTTATTTTATATAGTCACTACACTGGATTCGAACACTGGTACGTCGGTAACGGCCCAACAATTTTTTTTGCAAATATTATAAGTAGAGCGATGTGCGCGGGCCGACCGTGGTCACTAGCTGGGACGGCGGCGGTCGCCGAGCGTGGAGCGGCAGTGTCAGTGGCGCTGGCGGCGGCCGGCGCGCACCGCCACCACCCCAAGTTCCCCAAGTCCTCGGAGGAAGTTGACACCGCGCTCTACAAGAAAGGTGAATACACCCTCGCTGATGCAACTCGCGCTCCGTTTGAGTGACAGTGAGAGTCTTGCTGATTAACCATGACTCTATTATTTTAATTTCTGAACTAGTATTTTCGTAAAGTAACGTAACTAATGAATGTATTATTTTCGACAGTGGCGTGTTCAAGTGAAAATGACCTGTTAAGAAATGATTTCATTGAGAAGTCAAAATGTGGCGAGCCTAAGGAGGTGTTCGTGCACCTGCACCCGCGGGCCACGCATGAACAGGTAATTACTTCTAACTTCATTCAATTCCGAAATACTTTTTCAACGAAATGGCGCAATACCTAATTAATACTTTGACCTCATTATATTAAGCTTTCTGTTATATCTACATTGTTGAATTGACTATTTGTTAATTGTCTCCAATTAAAATATTTTACCTAATTATTCATTAATAGATAACATAAATAATGAATATCCAATAATGGTTTTATTTATAAATTGGTAAAATTTGAAATTTATGCGACAGTTTTTAAATTTGTTTCGTCAAATTAAATATTAAAATGTAAATTGTCGTGTAGATCCGGAATTGCGATGATCAAAGATGCGTGAGAAAATCCGCTTAGATTGAATGTGTTGTGACGCGGTCGGTTTTCCCCCAGGTGAGCCCAGGCGCGGTTTGGGTGAAGCGCTGCGTCGGCCTCTGCGACTACGAGGCCTCGGGCTCCAAGTGCGTCGCCACCAAAACTAAAATCCAACACATACCGGTGAGTACCGCCTCGTATCGTAAGGACAAGTATGTTTATCTCTGCTAAATTAGGTGCATCCTTGACACAGTTCCGACGGCCGCTGGGCGAGCTAACGGTTGCGCAATCGGTGCCCTTAATGATAACAATTACATAAGTTGCATCTTCTAGTACTTGCGGCTGACATGTGACTCGACGAGTTAAAATCGTCCATTTCATTATTTGTTCTGATACACTTTCTATAATTGTAAATGACTCAGTAGCACGTTTGAAACCGGAAGTGATTTGGAAACATTCCCATTATTGTTACACTGTAATTACATAAATATGTTTCGTGGCAAAATCTCCGAAGACAAAGTATTAGGTATGACTATTTCATTCGCACCTGTAATTTCCATTTCCAATGAGCAGCTCGACTTTAGTCAACTCACAAAGGTTGTTCACATCTATTGTAATAAGATTAGATAAGAAACAAACGTTATCTAATACAATAACCACTATTAAATCGTTTAACAAATCGACACAAGACATAAAAGGGTACGAAGATTCGAGCTATTTCTGTAAAATAGGTCAGAGCTGACAACGAGCCAAAATTTATCTTAGCAATTAATCAAAGACTCGTTAGTTGTTAGTTCGACTTGTAACGTATTATGTTGTTGCAGGTGAGGATATACAATGTAAAGACGAACAAGGAGACTTGTTCAACGTACCCTGTGGAGGTACACGAGAGCTGCGGCTGCTGCGCGCTGTCGGCGGCGGAGTGCGGGGCACCGAGGGTGTACAACCCCCGTAAGTGCTCCTGTCAATGTCCCAACGTCGAAGAGAAGCGGAGTTGCCATAGGAAGGTGCGTAAGATGATGGATGTCTGTGCACTAACGCAGCTGCGGCGCCGGCGCATCGCACGCCACAAGGCTCATAACATAACGCTTGCTCAATGTCCACTTTCATTAAGTTTTGCATTCAGAGCAGTTAAATTTCTCCCATTTTTTTTAGCTTTTAATATATTCATTCACTTCTTCACTTTTTTATTTGCAACAAATTTTAACTTTTCGATTTATCTTTATTATAAGCAACCGTTTTAATGTGTTTTCAGATTATTGCGTATAAGTTACATCATTTAGCTAACTATTGTTGTTGTTTGCATGAATCTGTACTTATCCAATACTCATATATGTAATAATTACCATTATCTTCATTCTATCATTGTTTTGGTTAGCGTGTGCCGTGCCGACATCCGTTGTCTTACAAAATACTTCTTTAACTGATTTTAATTACACATTTATTGTTTGCTTTTTATTTTGCTTAAGTTTTTGTTTTGTTAAACACCTAATAGTATTTCGTACTCATTCTTTTAATGGTTTAACCATTATTTAATTGAGTGTGATGTACAATCTCCAAGACTCTAAGCATCAGCAATATTTGTCAATTTCTACAGACTTGTTGATAAAGTATCCAGAAAGATCCGAATTGGTTTTCGAACAGTATTTTCTTATTGTTACAGCGGAACCAGAATATGAAGTGGAATCGGTATAAATGTATTTGTGAAGAAAAGCGAAAGGCGAGACGAGGATTCCCTCCAGGATTCTGATCTATATAGCTCAAGTGATGTGTTAGTGACTCTGTGAAGTGACATTTAGAAACATTTGGCATTTGTGCACGACTGACTTAAGTGTTTAAAAAAATCGTATTGTTGAAATCTAAACAGTATTATTGATGTAAGTTAATTTATTTGTTTAGTTTGTAAGATTATGGGACCAAATTATGCTGTGACTTAACTTAGTTCCAAAATTCTTTGTACTTAAGTTTCAAATCCTATTAGTTTTGTATTATTTATTTTATAGTATAATAGTTTAAATGGCTTTGATTTATTTGAATATGACTTTGTCTCGATAGTTTGTAAGTGCTAGGACATCACTACTCAGTATTTTAAAGGTTTTATTGTAAGCGCTTCTTGCGCAATTCCTAAATTGTGATATAGTCATTCCAGTAGGTAATTATCTAGTTATTGTTAAGGCATTTACTTAATAGCTAATAAGAACATTTGCTTCTAGTCGAAAGGTTCTTTTAAGTGTATTTATTTAAATTATTTTAAATCAATTTTTTAATTAGCTCTCTGTATAAAATTTCGCTTTTTTATAGCAATGTTTCATTAGTAAAATTTATTGAGTCTAATTTGTAAGGGTCCTAGTCTGAATTGTGCCAAAGGCATGGAATCTCCCTTCGTTTTCTAAATTAAATAATTTATTAATAGTTTTTAAGATAAGCTTCAAAAGCTACAAGTGATAGAATCACATATTGTGTAAACAATTTTATTATTCGTAAATTTAAATAAATTTGTACTTAATTTTTTTTTTCATACAGACTTTCATTTACCTATAGATGTTAATGATTCATAGGAATGAGTTTGTTTGAGTGAAATTTTTCTGTCATGTTACTCATTGTGCGACGTAGTTAAGAAAAGGTCAGTCACCGTGACATATCTTTTGCTAAGTGTATAGATAATGACGCAGGAGGCGAACATTACTAGTTATTACTACTATCTACTGGACACATACACTAAACATTACATTACTTGTAACTAATCTACGTAATAACTTCAATAGTTTATGTATTTATGTCTATAAAGCAATAAAAATATCAATTGAAAAGAAAATAACGCTTATAGGACAAGTTTATAGAAAATATGTTCATAATAAAAAAGAGATAGAAGTAATCTCTCTTGTCTGTTAATTATATTAAAGCTATATTAACTTTATTGTCCAAATAAAAAGAAATCATAAATAACGTCTCGTAGTCTTTACTTTGGGATGACATTTTACTTGTTAATAAAATAAACAAATTGTGACACACGCGTTGTTACGTTAATGTAATGACTACGTAGATGTTAACATGCTGTTTTAATTAGAGGTTAGATGAAAATTGACAACACACACAGCAATTATAATGCTCTCATAATATCGTCATATATTTAAATGAAATAATCTGACGTATGTTAGAGTACAATTTTTTAGAGACAAAGTTTTCTGACCAATCAGGTATATTGGCCATAAGCATTAGTAAGCCATCGGCCGTAAGAGCAGGCACACACCTTTGACTAAACTATCCAACAACTGCTGTGCGATTGTCGATTGTTTTGCAGCCAATCCAAATGTTTAGTAGCACAACTAAAAAAACGAGTAGAGTGCGCACCTCCATTTAATCTAAGTTTAGTCCAAGGTGTGTGCGTACTCTAAGCATTAGTAACACTTATTGATAGCTAATTAGTGCCGCTTATCTCCCAACATCAAAAACATATTACATGATCCTTCTCTTGTCACTTCTTGTTGTCATATTCTTCTTTCTTTTATGTTATTTTCTACGCCAGTCTAGATTTTACACATGTTCAGAAGTCTCGTGGTAGCAGTGCGTCAGGTCAGATGAAGTTTGGGCACTATAGAGTTAAATTATACAGATTTCCTTAACAAAGCATATTCTTGTTGTATGTAATGGATATTTATAAATGATTGATTATTAAAAACAATTTATCTGCATACTTAAGCCGATTATGTGCTAATAATATAATTAAAAAAATTCCAATTAAATAATCTATATCGTGTTCGTGGTGAAGTCCCCGCGAGAATCAATTTACTTTTATCACTTAAGTCGGAGGAAAACGTGTCCGGCGGGACGCGGGCGCCGTCGCGAGTCGGCGGATGAATTTAATGCAATTCTCAGAAAGGTCAAGAAGTAATTACAATTAGATCTTGTCGCTGGAGTTCCAGGAAAATACTAATTGTAAAAGTTTATATGCGTTTTGTGTGATAATTAGCAATTTATTGCTTGTTTTAAAGACCAAATTGGCTCATACATCAGATTCTACGGCCTATTTTCTAGGTATAGTGAATTCTGGAAGCCAAGCCAAACAGGACATCCATAAATACCAGCAGAACGGTGTCTATGTTATGTCTTATAATAACACAATACAATAAACTTTTTTGATATACTTTTGAATGCATTCTAAAAGAGAAAGATACATTATTGCAGGGTTCATATGATTACAAAAATCACGGTAAGTCAGCAAGGTTAAATAACCACGCGTCTATTTTATATTTATCTTCATGTAAACGTTTTATAGTATGTTTATGGCGACTCACGCCTCATCTATGTCAGTTTCGAAATGCGGCTAATTTTAAAGGGCATTACAATGTACTGTGTAGTGTTACCGGGCTCGTAGTGCCGTAGCACAGTGCTACACTGCTACACGCGTAGCATTACTCACCGCTATTCCTGGAGACTCATGTCTACCGGTGCGTTAAGTACAAGGAAATTTTCTTTGTGTAAAATGTATGGATTGAAATGAAGTAGAAACTTGTATTTTAAAAATTGTGTTTGCGACATTTCACTTTTCGAATTAAAAAAAAAATGTTTTCAATATGTAATTTTATTTTTCCCTACCGTTTATATACGTAATAGAATAGTTTTCCATAAAGTTTTTTATAATTAACCAAATTCCATACAACATAAACAAAACAGTATTAGTAAAAACGGTACGGATCATTAAAATTTTAAAATTACAGTAAATTAACTGTATTTTTTATCACAATAACTATAACTAGCATTTTATTACAGCCATTACGGAACTAAAAGCCAATAAACAGTCGAAAAAGCTTCAAATCGTCCATTGTTAGGTCGCCGCGGGCGCGTGCGAACTCACCGCAAAACATAAGAAAAAAGCAACATTCGACAAAAAGTCAGTTATTCCCCCATTGCGTATATTCCAGATTACAAAAACGTTAGCAGAAATAAACTGCGTGTGTACGTCGGCGAGGCTTTGATGTGAAACTGGTATGATCCGGATATGCTTTCGTTCTCTTCTCTTCTTATCAACAAATTACCCCACAAATAGCAATAACATGGACAGCTAAAATCGTAATTTTAAGATTGAATTTAAAGTTCCATATCAATGACTATCCTCTAAAAAAATGTTTTAAAATTAGTATTAGAAGTCCCACAATTTCAAACATTGTCACTTGAATTCGCCATAATAGCGAATTACCTACCTAGATACACATTAACAGTTGCGTTGACATGTAATCAACCGAAATAGCACACAGAAACATGACATTTCGTCCCCACTTCTGCTAAATCCGTCTATTCCCACCCTCTTTCTTATAGGATGGGGAGAGGACTAACACTACGCCCCAAGCACATTCAAATAAACCCTATAATTATGATAAATGAGAAAGCTATCAACAATAACCTTAAACACATAAAAACCACAGAAGAGCACTTAAAAGGCTGTTCTAATGTTTCCGGAGTCCATTAGTAAGGAAACATGACAAAAGTTTTTATACCGAATTTGTAAAGTGGACCATTGAGCATTAAACTCCATAGAATAAGATACTTCAAAGACATTTTCGCCATTAAAGATACGTAGAAAGGCGAGTTCTCCTAATTGATTACAATCTTTCATCGAATTATTAGATACTAGCTGTTCGCGACTTCGCCCGTGTGAAATTAAAAAATGTAGCCTATGTTACTCATAGATAAATTACCTTTACAAAATACAAATCTTTCTTCTTTATAAAATTAATACAGATATAGACTAGCTGTTGATCGCGATTTCGCCCGTGAATATGATCTGCCTTCGGAAGTGAATTCTACAAACCGTTCGTCTCTCCGACAAATATATTAAATATGTGAGAGAAAGCACAATTTTTGATCGTTAATTTTATTAAAATTAAACCTGAATAGTCCTTCATTATATTCTATAAATTAGTTATTATAATGCATTTAATTTACCAGCGGGGTTTTATCAAATAACATTAAGCGTTAAAAGGGTAATAATGTTTATCCGTTATCAAGATCTCGCCATCAAAGCATCAAGACGTTGCGATCCTACTGCTAAGTTAGAAGTCTTAAGACTGTGCGATCCTTGTCCGCCGCTAAGTAAGCATATTAATCAACTTCACTGCTTTTGTTTTAAACACTTGATGCATTTTAAAACTGTGATTTTAACACTAATTAAAAACAATTGCATGATGTAATTATCATAATTTTCTAAGATTCTTTCTTTAAAACTGTTTGGATTCCGTTCAGTCGTTCTAGTTATGCGGTAACAAATATACATCTATCAAAACTTTTATATTTATGTGTTTTAAATTGTTTATCTGATGTTTCGTATAATTGTGAATACACACGTATTATCTTTGCCGATAAAAGTTGATGTTAGTCTAATTGTCGGAAGAGATTGAATGTTGTGTACACAATACACAGGGGTGAGTGCACGTGCGTGTAACTCGACCCTTACATTCCATGAAGACGAACAATAGAACATCGCGAAGTGTGGCTAGAGTGCAGTAATAGTTAATTTTTTAAATATACAACTTTATAACAAATTTATGAAAATATTCTTTTACTATTTCAGTGCTGTCTTTTATCAAAATACTAGCTTTTTCTGCGATTCTGTCGCGTAGAATTAATTAAAAACAAAGTTGTTTATGTGTTCTTCCAACTGTACTGTACGTCTGTCATTTCATCGAGATTTTTCAGCCAAAGGCAATCTCTTAACATTCCGTCTATTTTGCATTTATATTAGTAAAATTTATTGATAAAATAATATACGTATTTTTCACTCGAGTCTGCTTGTCCTATGTATCATAATAGCGTAGTGTATTGTGTTGTCCGTCATTGTACTGATACAATATGCAATGTCAACGGCTCACCTTGGCGATAGAATTCGGTCTGCCTCCCTGCCCGGTGCCCGACCGCCAGCATGTCATGTTATGTCGGCTTCAATGGCGGCCAGACGTGTGGCGTTCAATAGAGATCGGCGGATGTTACCGTGCGGGTGCACAGTGTAGCTATGGATAGAGATATTCGCAATTTGTTACTTTTTTTAAATATAACATCAATTTAAGACAGCGTAATATTTCAGTTACGAATAATGACTACAAAATTGACATATATTTTATATGTAGATCCGTTTAGTTCTTGTTCTCTATGTTATGTCTTTTGACTTTATTAAGTAGTTCCACTACAGTGTTGATTTAGATAAATAATATAAATCCTTACTTAAATTTAAATTTCGTTTAAAAAAATATTGTCTATACAATCCGTCAAAAGAGGATACTCTGTGCGTTGTGGGCGCAAGCTGCGCGCGCGCCTCGGGCCGACAGCGCATGTGTGTCGCCACGTGTTGGTGTGCGTAACATGTACGCATTGCTCGCGTGTGAGTGCGTGGGAACGGGCGCGGGGCGGACGCGTGCTTGTGTACCCCCGATACCTAACCCCCCTCATGTTCACTACTGGAGTTGTATAAAAAAATCACTTATCAGATTGTTTTATTTTAGACATGTAAGTTTTCTTGAAATAAGAGGTTTCTACAATGGATTTTTTTCTTAGCAATCCAAGGATTAATGGTAAAAAAACCTTCCTACTGCTAATAAATTGTTATCTAATTAAGACTACATGTTAATGACAGTAATTTAAATAGATAAAAATCAACAAGATCACCATCGATATGCTAAAATTGATCATGCCCCTACACAAGTATCGATTTAGTTATCTGTAAATAATTAGTAATAATTTTATTGCTGATTAAGTTCACACAATTATTCAAATATCAACGATACCAGTGATCTGTAAGAAACCAGATGTGCGTGGTCAATCAAAGATTAATATCATGCTGGCCACTAAGAATGCAATAGACAAAAATTATTAAAAAAATAAAAAGATCGAAATTTGAATGTAGAGAAAAAATTGAATCGAGCAATGTAACATTTTTATTTTTAACAAATGCAATTTTATCAATTTCTTTAAATAGTGTGTTTTTATCTATGTCTATACTAATATTATAAAGAAGAAAGATTTGTATTTTTGTATGTATTGAAATAACTCTCAAACTACTGAGCCGATTTTAAAAATTCTTTCACCGTTAGAAAGGTAATTTATCTGTGAGTAACATAGGCATTATTTTTTAATTCCACGCGGGCGAAGTCCCGAGCACAGCTAGTAAGAAACTAAAATCATAAACTTACTAATATTTTAAATGCGTTTTGATGGATGTTTGTTAGAGTTTGTCGCCTAAACTGCTGAACGAATTTCTATGAAATTTGGCATACATGTAGAGTATAGACTCGAAGAACACATAGGCTACTTACTTTTGTTTTTTCTTTTTTTTTTATACATCGTAATATTTACAACCTTCCAGTTATCAGACAGTTTCAGCCACGAATAGATTTTATCAGCGTTATCTATTTTATAACTTGGGACACTAACATAAAGTTATAAACAGTAAAAGCCCGATGTATTTCGTATAATGTCAATTACGGTTCGTGAGGGCCTTATCGTCTCGTGTCTACAAGGCACTATCGAAAAGATTTACAGGGAGTGGAAAGTCCGGCTCGAAGGACCAACATAAAATGTGAGATTTCGCTTTGTAAAGTTTAATGAACACTTTTTAGTACGAAATCCATTAAGTGTTGTTTCCTAATAAACTATGAAATTTTATTACCACTAAAAATTGTGCCGGTCCTAGCCCGCACCTAGATTGACTAATAAGAAATATTTTAATATAAAATTTATGTAAAACAAGAAATCCTAGACTATACTCTGGCATTTGAAAAAAATCAAAATAAGAATCTTAGAGAAAAATAAAAAACCATAAACTCAAGATGTACATAACAATTTTATATTACTTCTAAAAAGCTATAACAATATTTTTAAAGAAACATGTTTCAAAATCTGCATACAAAGCAATAGGCAGACAATAAAAGCTTCTTGTATTAAAGCTTTAAGCTCCGTAGGCTGACAGGGGATGAAGTATGGACGCCGGCGCCGCTACCGGGCAGCGGTTTATGGTCCTTCGAGTCTTTTATTTTGGTCGTAACCGCGGGCTTTGTGGCCTTTAATTGGCTGCACTTCGACGTACCTTTTGTCTTTTGTTTTGATTGACTATTAAAGAGTAATTTTATTAATGATTTTAATGGCCGCTGTTTTAGTAACTGTTGTAATTAAAAGAAAATCAACTAACCTTTTTTACAATTAAGATATG
>JAOCNA010000028.1:9406026-9420214 GCA_026546675.1 Papilio helenus | reverse complement strand
AACAGACACTCCAATTTCATTATATGTATAGATATAGATAAACATACCTATAACAAATGCATTATCTTGTAGAGTATTCTATCATCTTTACGAAAAAAGGTAAATATGAGTCACATTTGGACTTTGATCGAATCTTATAGCTATGACAACTTATTTTATACTTCGTAGTTTTTTACAACTTTTTAAAAAAATATTTGTAGAGAAGCACTGAAACTTAATTAAATTCACTTTAGATCGGATAAAAATATGCCGCACTATACAAAAATACCTTTTCCTGTGCAAGTGACCGCAATTGAAAATCGTTTACAAAGAAAAAAGTGAATGCAATCCGGTCCCTCCTTTACAGTACATAGCCCGGTTTTTTTCAAACTTTAATTGGAATGCGTAAATATATAGATTGGTTTAAAAAACAGACGAATTGAAAACCTCCTTTTAGTAGTAGGTTGAAAATAAACACTAGTTGCTGTTTAGAATACTAGTATAACAAGTTAATAATAAATTAATTAGAATGTACTAAGTGACATTTTATAACTCGACATAACAAAATGCAGATACGACAAAAAATCTTTATAACCCGAAAGTAAACATTCGCTATCGCATTTCAACTAAACATTTACATTGTATTTCATAATAAAATGTATATTTAACCAAATAATTTGAGAGTATATAAAAATACAAAGGAATGTAAAACACCAACATAAATACCACCGTGTGTATAAATAAACTAAACAACACTCATAGAAATATTTCACAACAAATATTCCAGTTAAAAACGGATATTGATGTTAAGGAATTACTAATTCTAATATTAAACCGTACAACGTTGCGTTCGTACGCACGCGTCGCTTCGCAAACACTGTTTTGTAGATACGTTACACCAGTGCCAAAACAATGTTTACAGTAAACTTCACTATTGACACATCGGTGATAGCGTGTACTCTCTATTTCAAAGGAATAAGGTACATTATTCCTTGGTTTTTTATTCAATCGATTGTGCAATATAATTCGTTAACTACGCATCGTTTGCAATTACATGCTGCGAATTTGTGTCAACACTTGCAGCAAAACAATCAAATAATATGCGACTCTATGCATTACAATGAAAATAAAATTTAAAAACTTCAAATTTTGAATGTACTATGGGGAAATAAAACTAACAGATAACTCTTATATCACTTTTCTTTAATGTACAGCTACATAAACATACTATAGGAGTTACAGCCATATTATGCTTTAATAAAATATCGTCTTCTTTAGCTCTTATGTTTTATTCAAATTTTGTATAGAATAAGCTTACCAATAACACCGTTTCTATATGTATCAACAACCCTCTTTAGTTAATACAACACTTTTATTTCTGATATGTAATTGCTGTCCGATTATTAACAAAACAAATAGAATTCTCGCCATCCCGCGCCTCACTCCCGCCCCGCACGCGCCCGAATGTGATCTGAAACGTTCATTTCGGATATCATGACAATCGCTTTTTATTGATGTGGCATTTTTGTACGGCATATTTACTCGTATAATCGTAAACTTGAACGTGGGTACTTGAAATGAACAAAACTTTACTATCATTTTTTTATTTACGGACTTTAAAACTTTTTCATTTCTATGCCACAGTTCAATAAATACTGTATCGTGTTGTTTAATATTAATAAAATTAGATAACCGATTAAATCAGAATAAAATCTAAACTTAGACAATTTTTAAATTATACATATTATACTGATTGTCATTTGTCATATCCATTGCTCTATCTTCGGTATCCAAGTTCCCTTACAATTCAATATGATCCCTTTGTTGGCGGTTTTTCGCTTTAATAAATGCGACGACGCCAAGCCGAGCTCCAATAATATTGTCACCTCGACTCTTAGTGTCCCTACTCTCAAGCGGTTACCTTTTCACAGGTTATTTATTAAAAAAAAAGACCTTCTATTAAAATTAAATATTCATTGAAAGGACTAATACTTAGTTTATGTTCTAATGAAATAATTCTAAACTTAGATTCTGCTCAAATTTAAATTTCACTCCAAATTAAAATCATCTTTCGTGTTACACTGCAAATTACATTTGAGATTTTGCAGAAGCAGAATATCTTTAACAATTCTATTTCAATTCCAACTCACCGACATTACAATATTATAAACATAAATTGGGAAAATTTCAACGAAACAGGTCGAAGAGTTTTAATTAAAAACATAGTAGAATCAGAGATACAATCAAACAGTTCGTTTGCCTCTATAATGTAGCCCAACAATTGCTTTAATCTTACTAATTTTATGTTTAACTCAATTATGCACACAATTGAACTGTCTCGAAGAAACTTCGATGTATTACTTAAATATAGTTGTAAATTTACTCTTAATTAATATACGTCACTTAAATGTCCAATCGCGTAGCGTTTATAATTATTTTCCGTCAAGGTCGATGTTATCTTTAATTAACGGTGTATATTAAACATATGTGATGAAGATATCAAATGCGTGAGAAATCATTCAGTATATAATAAGGAAGGTTTTGTTGTCTCTGACCGGATGAGGTATTAACTCACGTCGCAGATTAATTCAGCGTCGCCTCGTGTGAGATATTGTACCATTAATCTGAACGATCGGTAGCGTTACAGATTACACGTCCCTGCTTACACCGGCGCCGGTAACGGCTTGCAGGCTAGACTCCATAAATGCTTTATTTTTTAATTCTTAAATTTTATTATGCATCATATTAAGTTGTGTCGTTTATTAATTATTTTTAACATCGAATTAAGGAACTTATACATTTTACCTCGTAACTTGGTAGTCTTTTAACTGAGTTCTTAACGAATAAGTGACAATAAAATAACTAAATTGTTGTTTTAAATAGATACTTTAACCTGCTTATATTTAAATTATGTATTTCCGTACTCCAGTTTTTGATATCCTCTTAAAAGATTGAATTGCCATCACGTTGCGTCACCCGATGTTTTTGCTACCGTTTTTCCCACATGGTTTATAAATGCAGATGCGATTGGCTTTAATCTAGATCGGCGTACGGATAGACGCACGTTACAATATTAATTATTCATCGGGTCGAGCGTATAAAGCAATTTCACGGTTCTTTGCGCGCGAATCATAGCGCGCGGTACACGGCGGTATACAGGGCGGCCCCACCGAACGGCTCATTGCTTTTTGTTTCCATTTTGTTACCGTTTTATCGGTTTTAACTTTTGTTCAATATCTAGAATTTTAAAAGAAGTTTTTTACAACGTGAAATTAAAAACACCATGTATTTTAGTTTTAATAATACTCATTATTTCAACCGTCTATCCAATCCAATGTCCACGAAATATTCTGTCTTTAACCGGGTTAAGGTAATCCTCTTTATACAGTATTTTGTCGTCCAGATAAATACGATATTCATAATTTCTATCATCACTCCCTTCTTAATTACGTACATGAAATTATGTAAAATATCATAACCTAAGTTTTTACTAAATATGCATCCTTTATGTGAAATTGCTTCAGGAGCCGGCCACTGCCATTTACAGCTACAATGTAGATGTTTAACTCATGGCTGTAAATCACGTGGCCAGTGAAGCAAATCTCTGCCAGTGCTGACCGACCATCCTGACGTCACACAATCGTCTAGAATTTGCTGAGACTGGATTTAGTAGTCGGTAAATAATTGCATTGCTTAATTGCATACAATTGTTTCTTATATGTTTTAACAGCGTGTCAAATGTTAGGTAAAATACAATGTGGTTAAGCGTTACAAATAGACACACTGCGTTCGTATATTCTATGACATAATATTATTTTTTATTATGATCAACCTAATATTTCTATCAACTTTTCTTGTATTTCAGCTGTAATCAACTAATTCATTTTGTGATTGTTATAGTGTATGTAGTATATAATATTTGTGGTGTTTGCCATCCCCCTGTATGTGAGCTAAACGCGATCGTAAGCCCAAACCGCGCGATCAAATTTGCCGCGTCAGCGCGTTTGCGATGCGCTTTTACAACACGCTGGCTAATTGTCGTTCACTAATGGAATATTATTGTACAGTAATCACGTCCACATATTGATGCAAACTCTATAATGGCTCCCATTTGTAAGTCGACCATCATTTTTAAATTACATTTTTTTAGCATGTTGCATGTCTAAGAAAAATGTAATTAATTTATATCAATGAAACATTTAAGTAGCATTAGTTGTAGTTTCTAAAGTTAAATACATTTTTCTGGCTCATTTACCATCATCGTTAAAAATATTTTTTAAACGCTACAATAATTTTTACTTAACTTTTTGTCAATTTGAATATTCAAAAGACTTAGGCAAGGTGTGTTTAAAATCGTTAATTGACAGACGGGATTTTGTTAAACAAACGCCGGGAATTTCGGCAGCGGAAAGTGTCTTCATTAACATTTATATTAATTGAATACATTGTCGCTTGAAATCTGAATGTTGCGCCCTGCGGGGATTATGTTTGCGTGATCACTGAAGCGTCGATAATACCCTGACTGTAAACGCTACACAGTATATACTAGACATGATAATGAATTAAAACATTATAGGTTTAAGTGATATGTCCAATAGATGGCGTTGTTGAAAGATATTTTAAAGACAAACAATAATTTTTGGGAAGTCAATAAAATCTTCATCGGATGAGGTCTCACATGTGTGATTTAAAAAAAAATGTTATAAAATTCATACGCCTCGTTATTCTCATGCCATTGTATAGAATTGCATGTTGTATGCCTTTAGAATTCCGCTACTGTCTACTCTATAGCTTCAGTAGTGCGTAGTAGCACTACAGAGCAACGCATTAAGCCTTTTCAATATGGAAACGTCGGCTCCGTTATTTTTCCGCTTGGCAAAGTTTTATTTAATTACTCGCCGCGGCCGCGGGGAGCGCGTTTTTTTTTTCGTTTCATATGAATTAATTCTCGGATGCGGGGTATAATTTGAATTTGGCGGAAAATCATTAATTTATAAATTACGAAAACGATGAATAAATCACCAATTTTTAACGATTTCATTATTGGACACAGTGTGTAAAACATTTAGGCCGGTCGGCCCATCAAACGATCGGGCCAATGGAACGTTTTTCCCATAGGATCCATCGAATCTATACAATTAATTGACCTAATGGTAAAAAACCATCGGTCCAACGGGAAACACCGTCAATATTTTACACACATCTCAGGCGCTACTAATTGGTGGTTGCAATCAGAATTATTGGCCTTAAAATTGTATCTTTAGCTTAATATGGTCTGGATTAAAACATGAATTACCGACGCTTTATCAACTATCTTCCTTCAGTAAATGCATTGAAACCCTCATTATAGTCCTCAAGCTAAAATAATATTGTACCTACACCCAATCTACCACAGCAATTTATCTTATACCTCCGTCTTTATCGCACTGTAATTTCGCTTCTAGAGTTTCGCTTATGTTGTAAAAGTTACCCTCGGCGGGGGAAAGGGCTGGAATGGGCACTGTTATGGAAATTTAATTATTTTACGGTCTAGACAATAAAACACTAGATTTGTAGGGAGGTGCGCATTACGAAGGCGGTTCTAATTTATAGCATATTCGTTTAATACTTCGCGGGGCTATTGGCTGGTAGACAGAATTTTATTACTTTTTAATTTATTCGTGTTGTGAGTTAAAAAAACTTGTGCTATATGGTTGATGATAGTCACTAAAGGAGCTATTTTTCGAATAATAGTTATGTATTTTATTTTCCATGTTGTTTAGAACGGCAACTGGTATAAATGACCACTTAGTGTTCCTGCATCGGTCAGTAAGCCAGTGTTTGTGACAGGCGACCGGGTCAAGCCGCACCGACATCTTGCGGTTGCCGGAGCAACATTAAGATGTTGGTCAACCTTGGTCCGCCTGTTACCTTGTATATTACAGACCATTCCAACATTGTATAAATAAGTGTAAGAAATAGGTCTTTTAATAATATAAATGTAATCGGAGTCAAATAAAATTAGTACGGAATACTTCAAAGTACTTCTTATTCTTTCGTTCTTCGTTATGTTTAAAGTTGAAGGCAGTTTTAAGTAAATCAAGTAAGTTAATCGTATCTCGGACTTATTGCTGGATAATATGCGATTCTAATCACTGGGTTACGAAATTGTCTCTATTATCCACAATTGTGTTCTAGTTTTAATTAATTTCTATGTGAAACAGTATCAGAGATAAACTCGTTACCAAAGGAAACCTCATTGTTCTGTAGTTTCCTCGTAGTTTAATACTTTCCAAATTAAAATACATGTGAACTGCGGCCATCTCATCAGGCTTCCACGAACTATAAATAGCATGTAATTAGCCGCGAGCTTGTTCCCCAAATTACGAGGAAACGAAGCCATCGACTGGAGTCGGAACAACTTTTAGTTCGTCGCCGGATTGTGAACTAACTTCGGGACTCGATTGTAAGGTATCTCAAAGTAGGAATGCATTTTGTTCAACGACGAGTGCACCAAACTGGATACGGCAAATTTTAAGAATCATCAGCTAATGAAATGTTGTTGTGGTAATTGTTAGTACTGTGAAAGTGAATGTGTTTGCTCAGAATAGGTATGATGTTGAAGTCGTCTAGGTACAAAGTATGTGTACATTTTCTTGTCATTCTATGGCCGTTGACTACATTGTTAATTGTTTTTTATTTAATTGTTGAAAACAGCCCACGAATACATTCGTTGTTGAAACTTAATTATACTAGTTATTAAACTTTTAGTTAAAATAAAAAGTATTAGCTATGTCACATCTAGTTCTAGTGACTTATATTCTCAGCTGCATCTACTTCCGCTTGGAGTTAGCTTATTAATTTGAAATTCAATTAAGCAGCTCACAGTTTGTTAATCGCCGCCCAAACGGTATCAGTATAGTGTTTTAAAAGTTTTTACATCTACGTTGCAAAAAGGCTTACTTGTCTTCCACGCATTGACATTTAACTTGACAATAGAAGACATTTTTAAGATCTGCTACTTTTTTGTTTCTTTTTATAAAAAAAGATTACAAGTCACCAAAGAACAGAATCATAGAGGTGTTTCCCGTTGGGCCGATCAAATGAATAAAACCAATCGACGCAATAGGAAAAAAACGGTAGGCAAACATAAAATTATAGTCATAAAAGCGACAAAACAATTTTCTAAATATACCATACAAAATATTGCACATAAATAGTGCAAGCTTTAACAGTGTCGAATGTTTCCAGTGAAAGATATGTTTTATTAAAAATAAGCAGCTTACGCGCCGGCCGTAAACAAACGAGCAGCCGTCGCCATCGCCGCGCCCGCGCCTAGTTAAATAAATGCAGTGTCAAATGATAATGTTAATCCTTCGCATGCAGTGCCCCCGGCTCCCACGGGGTTTACCCCGGAACTGACGGGCGGGAAACGCTGCAAAACGCGGCGTTCCACCCGCACGTTAGCCGATAACTATTGGTTCAGTATTATTTGACATTTATTTTCTTCAATGATTAGTAAAATACTGGTTCATATTGTAACATGAAATATTGTGAGTTGAGAGTGAGTTGAGCTTTACAATTTTTTTTACTCAATATAGTCTCGATGAACCTATTTAGTTGATGAAGTTATCTCACCGCTCACCACTATCATTTCACAACTGTGGACACATTGATGGAGTTTTTTTTTGTTAAAACATTTCAAAATAAACGCTAGTTAATATTTGACAAATCAAAGGAATGCGCACAAAAAGGGGTGCGAAATGACACGTGTCAGGGTTCCCTGATTGTGCGACCGCGTGTCGCGCCCCCCAGCAGACAGCCCGCCTGCAATTAGATGCCGAATAAGCTGATTTTGAGCCGATTTAACAAGTATACAACCCTCGCGACATAGGTTCCTTTGATTTGTGATAGACACACGAAGATACGTTGTTAAAACTACACTCGTGATTGAGTGAGTCGTGGTAAGACCTGTTTAGTGTTTTAATCTTAAATCTATGTTCTAATATTGATATAGGTAAATATTCAGAACTTTTTTATTTAAATTCGTTGAAATTTCGCTCAGATAGCCTGGAAGAACACAGACTTCTTACTAAGTTTTTTTTTTAATTTTGCACTTAAGGAGTTGCGGGCAAAAGTAACTTTTTTCTAAATTCAAAATACAAAAATAGTACCAATTTTGTAAAAATCAAAAATAAAAGAGGCAATCACGTCGTATTTACTGGTAATGATTTCGCATAAAAGATTGTAATTTGGACTTTTATTATGCACGATGAACATATATGAAAGTCAGCCTAAACATACAAGTGGGTCATTTTATTTACGTACAGATAAACATTTTGTGAGCCAACAATGCCGGGGTCCGGCAGCTAGTTACCAATGACCAGTATAACTTGAGCTTCCTCCTAATATACCAGTTGAAAGGCTAGTGTTGCTAAATATAATTTGAAATATATAAAATATCTTTGTGATTTTTATTTCAGTTACCGAAGAACTATTAAAATGACAAGTCGAACAATCTTTTTTCGAAATTCTAGTAAAAGGTTAAGCAAGCATTCAGGATTGTCGAAACCCAATTTGGGAATTGATCTACAATAATTTGTTTTTTAAATATGTCAATAATAATGGTAAAAGTTAATTATACAATTAAACGCTTTTGTTGATATTTGACACAAATTTAAATATAGACTTTAAAAAGTAATAAGTAAAAGACAAAATTCATAAACCCTGCTATTTGTCGTATGTAAATTATTAATCTCGAATTATAATATTAGTTAACATAAAACAACTGTATTAAATCTTTAAAAAGGGTTCAAAATAAGACCAACTTAGTCCGTGGATGTAAGGTCACGAATTTCATTAGCAATATTAAAAGGGCTGTCCCGGGGGAGCCCAAGGACCCTTCCCATTGTGTTCCGAAATCTCACGACCATTGTAAGCTGAGCCCTCCGGATTCTGACGTCTAAATATAAAAGAATTATGTGAACATTCACTGTTTAACATTGTGGACTTATTGTGAGACTAAATTGAATTTAAATTGACTTTGATATTTGATAATGAAAACTCGCTTTAGAAGGTTAAGTAAAGACTTGGTTACAAGGTTTGTTTATTATATTTATTTTTTGTTTATTATTACTTTGGTATTAACCACTATAGTGTTGTTCTCTGTCTTTTTAAGGTATGTTTCCAGTACTTCCTCGATACTTGTATTAAAAAAAATTGTTGTCTGTTTGAATGTGATTATATCCAAATAATGTATACAACCAACCACACTGATATAACGTAGTTTGTTGTACATATTTTTAAATTAAAAGATAGGTATAGACTAAATGGAGTAAGTCAGCAGTTAATTCTTTATTCGAGGTGCAAATGTGAAATGTATATTTGCAATTTAGTTTGGTGCAATTAGAGTGGATTCTGTCTTGACACAAATTGCATTAGACCACCGCAAAGCTCAGACGTGTCTGTATTTACCTCTTTGCTATTTAAACATGCATATCTTTGTCAAATATACCAAACTTTTTGGATATTATTTCACTATTCTCATAGTTAAAAATATGATATGAACAAAAACTATCTACTTCATTAAGTGCCTCATTTAAGTAACGTTTAGTATTGTCGTACACAATCTTCTTTCTTAAGCAACTCGCTTAGTTACGACTATACAAATATAAATGACTCATAAATGCTTTGTACTATTAATCTATAGAAAATCGTTTATTTTTTAACACTTACTTAATATATGCTTTCGTTAAGGAATGTTGATGAGTATAGATCATGTCCATACATGTATTATATACACAAATAGGAGAATGTTTGTACATTTTGATAGAAAGTAATTTATCTGATATCAATTGTATCGAAAGCCGGGTGATTGACAGCTTCGTTAAAACTAATATGGATTAGTCGGATATCTCAAATGGAATCTGTACTTAGCGTGGAATAACAGAATGTTTATCGATAATTTTAGCAAGGGTGAGATTTGCGAGACAAACGGCAGCACATATGTGTGTGAGACTGTTGATTTTCTATTCGACAGTTAACTTGTTCAAATGAAAACAAATTGAACTGATATTTCGCTATCAGAACAAAAACAAATCTGTCAAAGACTTGACTTCCAAATTGTGCTTTACACTAGAATTTTTTTGTTGAACGCATCGATGAATTTCCCGCTCACCTTTCCGAGGTGAAAAAAGCGGAAGGGGAATCAAACGGGCGCACATGAATGGCTCTCACAATGACCAATTTGACACATTAAGCGAACAAAAAACTAAAAAAGGTGATACAATTAGTGCTTTCAAAGTCGACCGGGTGGCCACACCCAATCATACAATAGGACTGTCCCGATAATGCTAATGGCATTTTCTACTTTACAAGCAATTTTATCATTCTACATTTTTTTACTACATTCTTTCTCTATAAATCTCTCTATTTTGTTTACTCCTTTAATTAGTTCTTTTGGTGCTTGTATCGTTTCGTTTACTGTATTTTTATTAAGTCTGGACGATTGTTTTAAACTGTTTTAAACTTATTGGTGAGTGATATTAAATAACGAAATATTTAATTTATTAACTTCGTTATAATCAAAATTAGTCTGCTTTCCCCACACGTATGTTGTGGACACCCTATACTGCGCTGTGCCACGGAAGTGAGTATTTAAATTTCCATTACGGACAGAATCGGGCTGAAAGTTGATAATTGGTGTCAACTGAGGTACTCAATCGTCGGTGGCAACTTCTATTTCGTAACAATGGAACGTTTTCTAGTGGTATTTGGGACGACTATTTCGTGCCATTCATATTTTTGGGAATAGATAATGGTCGAAATATTTTAGGTTTAAATTGTTTTTTTTTTTTTTTCATTTTATTTCATATGTTGTTAAAGTATGTGATTACGAGTAGACACATAAATTATCATAACTAATTTTAACTTTACTGAGGACTTGAAAATTGTCTTGTATTAAACTTTTATTTCGTCTAGTATTTCATTGCTGTGTTACTGTAATTCACTCTCTTCAATTTCAAAGTCAAGAACATTAAATGGTTTTCTTAGTCGGTATCAAATTAGCAAGTCACGCCTTCGTGTTAACAATCTGACACTAAGCTTGCGACTCGACAGACCCCTTGCTTGTCACAGTTGAAAAAACCTCTTGAGGTTGCATGCAAATTTGTTTTCTTGCAAAAAATAAATGGTTAAGTTTGCACCCACCGTCGCACGCCGCCGCACGTCGCCCTGCACGCAAAAATGGAAAACTTTGCCTTCTTTGGGATATGTATTTATTTGTCAAAGATCAATTCAGAACAGATAGTAGAGAAAAGTTATATCAGTTACGTTGATATTGGTACATCGTTTTCACAAAGTTTGAATGCTATTACTGGACAGTTAAAATAGTTGTCACGGTGGTTGAATTTATTAGGCAGTTGACAACTTTTACAAATAGAGAATCGTTTTTGAAGATAAAATTGCTCAACTAGTTTGATAATATTAGTTAAAAACAAAATGTTCTCTTAGAGGCTTTCTATATTTGGCAACAAACGGCTCTTGCTCCAAACGTTTAGTTCACAATTTTGTCATGTTCTATGACGCCTGTTTATGGCTTTTAAAAACGAGAGGAGTTTGGAGGTAAGCCGGCGGCGGGTCGATGTAATTTAATTTCATGAGTGGCCTGCCCGTCGCTCGCCGCCGCCGCCGCGGTGATTCGTAACAGCCCAACTTTGGCACAACTTTGATAAGGTTTCAGGCCAATTACTGTGACCGTGAGTTTCTTTGCCAACTGCTTGTTGTTTTTTTTTCACATGTTTTGCATTTCAAGTACGAGGGTGCGCTTTTCTTGTTAAATTAATACCATTTACATCCCAACACACGAGTATTGAGACTACATTTTGCGATTCTTGTGTACAATTTTAAAGTTGAAATTCAAGAATTGTGCTAGAAATGAACATTACGGTGCGATGTTAAAACTCGTGTTTCGTTTTTCGTTTAATCTCGTGTTATCCGCTCGAAGGACCATCATGCACAAGAGAATGCTTCGGGATCTCATCTCCGTGTGAAGTGTTGCTCCCTTTTTACTATTTTGGTTCGTCCTAACGTTGCAGCGCGGCTTGCGGAAATGCTCTAATTTATTTGTTGCTCTGATTTAGGAAATTGCAAAGTGAATTTTTATGAAACATTTTGATTAAAAATGTTGTAATTTCAAACGAGAGTTGTAGCGTATGAGTCAGATTATTTTGTGCTATGTTCGTTGATTTTTATTAATGTGTAAAAACATAGTTTGTGTAGCAATTATTCTCGGATATGGCGTGATGCTGTCAAGAAGATATTTTGCATGTAAAACGATATAACTGTTTTGTATTAAACTGACTCTTGGGTGCACGACCCTTAGACCAGGACATCGAGTGGGTAACAAGCTGCTATCGGTGTGAATCGTCCCCCAGGTAGCCAATTAGCTTGTCCCTCCCTCCGTCGCCCTCCTCGCGCCGTACCTCGTGCCGCACTCCCCCCGCGCTCCGCCACAGCGTGCCTAACGAGATGTCAAACTTTTTGCCGGCCCGCCCCTTTGTTTGTTGTCGGACCCGGCAGAGCGACACTGCCAGTTTTTGGCTCTGGCTTTCGATTTTTATTGAAATACTGCGGATTTTTGTGGGGCTGCATGGCAAAAATAAATATTAAACGTTCCTTTTGTATGGGAACGTTTATTTTGAAAGGGGTTTGTGACAATATCGTGTAAACTGGAGGAAAACATTGTCTATCAAGGTGCTTTTGTGGCAAAAATTGTCCAATGATTTTTCACTCATATTTATTTAAGGATCAAGAGTTTTACAAACGACTAAATTATTGTTCAAATATGTCATGAGAAAAACCTAAGCGTCAATATAAGAGACAAATGCGTCTCAGTCGAAGTGAGGAGCAACTTATCTTTGAGGCAGTCGAGTATGACAAATCGAATTGTATGAAATATAAGGAGGTCGGTCGCGGGCTGGTGTATTCAAACAGGCGAGCCAACGAACCGTGCCGGTCAGCGCGGCAAATTGCTCACAGCCGCGGCGGACTTACGCAGGGACGGTCTCTTGCTAACAGCCTCGTTACTAAAGCCGATTTCTTTTGCACGCTCCTTTGATATGGACTTAGGAGTACCACTTATATACCACATAATATAAAACAAAGCTGTATATATATTCACCTATAAATTATATGCTAAGTAATTCTTGAAGACTGATTTTAGCGTATTACTAAAGATAGTTTGATTAAAATATGTTAAATACTGTTGAAGAAATTCTACAACGTCGTAGTTGGCAGATCACTTACTTCAGAACAATAACTTAGTTGTTAGATTGTTCCTAGTAATCGTTGGTAAATCTTAGTAAGAAATTATCACTTCATATAACATGAAAGACACTTAAAACTTAGGCTTTAGTTACACTATAGAACTTGCACGCACGTTGCTCTCAAGGCCGGGGACGTTAAAGCGTTTGTGAAGCAAATCCGGGGGTCGGTGGTAGTGTTCCTTGTGATTGTAGACGAGGCGAGGTCGGGGCGCGTGTAATCAGCGAACTTGCCGACACAATCCTGCCGCCGCTACACTTACATAATACGTATTTACATACGCCCGCAGGCCTCGTGACGAACTACAGACATGCTAGTTTGTCTATGAATTTACAATTTAACTATATAGTTTGCTGTCTTGATTATTTGAATATATGATTAGATATACTGAGTTATAGATCACGTTTTTGTCATTATCTAATGTATCGTCTTCTCATCAGCAGATACAGACTACAGCTACAGACTGCTGAGGTGAACGGACGTGTCCACTCACCAAGCATCCGTCGCTCCGCCCGACAACGCGTCGAGCAATCCGCTGCACAGGTGCGTGCCATAAAAGGTGCCGCCGTCCATTGTAGCGAGCCACCAGTGTCGGCGTAATTTTTATTGCACCGGCCGGCTGGCAAGCTATAATCCTAGTTTCTGGTTATAACGTCGTAGTCATTGTTCCTTCCAGGAACAATTTATTGCACTGCCATCTGGCAGGCAATTCTCTGGTTTCTTGGTATTGCAGAACGAAACGTATATTGTTTCCGACTTCGGAGACTGCGTGCAAAGTGTTGTAAAGTGCAGTTTTTACCGCGCGGAACAAGACTTTAGCGACGCATTGTAAGGCTAGCGGATACCTAACGGTGACAACGAAGCTAGTCGGGCAGCCCCGTTCGCCCGCGTTTCCCCTTCAGGGAAC
>JAOCNA010000028.1:9393308-9404860 GCA_026546675.1 Papilio helenus | reverse complement strand
CTCTTCCATACATCTATCAGCTGTGATATCTGAATTTACTCCCTTCTTAAACATATCCTCTTTCACACAATCCATCCATACTATCTTCTGTCTTTACTTTTGTAGTTTTAAACAATTTATTTAATTGATCCTATCGTGTGATTTAAAAACTCAGAGCTACATGTCTCGTCAAGATTGCGCGCCGTCTCCAAAGTGTCTAATGACATTTGACATCTGTCAGATAGGGATGTGACGTTTATGTCGATAATCTAGTGTTGCACCAATACAGCGCAGTACTAATTTTCTTCTTAACAGTAGCCATCATTATTTAACCTTGTACGTTAATTAGCTTGTTAACTAAAATAAAATCACTATAAAATCATTTATTAAAACTAAATTAACAATCAAAAAATCTTTGCGAAATACTTATCATGTAAATGTCCAAGGTTGTGGGGTCTTACCAAACTTTATAAAGATAAATTTTCCATTATTTTTTTAATCTGTTGTAAATTTCCTCAATTGTTGTCTTTTAGTATGTCACAAGAATAAATAGAGGTTGCTGTACTGTAAGATAAGTTTAACAGTAGCGAGTTTTAGTAACACGAAGGCGGCTTTTGGACAAAGTTTTAGCTCGTACTTCCTATAATTCTACGTTATCTATGAACAGTAGCGGACTGCCAACCGACGGAGCGGCGACTTGCTGCCATAAACTGGCGAAAGCAATTCCTTTATGTGTCACCGCGGTCCTCGACGAAAATTTATTAGTCGCAACAGAAAAAAGAAAGCTACAGTGACCATGAGTGATGGAACTTTTGGAACTTTTCCCACATACTTTTCGTTAAACTTTCAATCACTACTTCATATTTACTACGGCATCAATCGATGTAGAATGAGTTCCTATCGATATAAGTATGGTGATAGTATTTTTTGATAGAACAACAGGGAAAGAGTGAAAGAGAGAGTATTAGTTTTGTCAGTGCAGTAGATTTTCAGTTAAATAAATGTGTATATTCCATACTAAATGTTTTGGACCTTCGTTGTTTGCTAAGTAGCTGCAATTTGCGTAAATGCACTACATTTACTCGATTGTTAAACAAATGAAAAAAGGTTGACCTACATATTTCGCGTTACTTCAAAAGTACAATGAAGGCCACACGTTCTTTTTGCATATTTGTGACGCGAACACGTTTTTTATTTTAAATAATTAAAACATTTGCATAGCTTAACCGGTAAACAACGACAATATGTTTAACATGTAAATAAAATAATATTACTTTATTATTTACGTTCTTGACATTAATTAATATTATGTCAGAATAAAATACAAAAAATGTTTTTCGTACTGGCTACCTTGTATTCAATAAACACCATTAAGTTGCGGATTGCTATTAAATTTTTTATCTGTGCAAACTTTAAAAACATTGTATTTATTTTGACATCGTTAAAGTAAAATCTACCGAAGTGTAGGTCAGCCGTAAATATGTAAGCATAATGTACAAATGCATTTTGAGATTGCTTAATGGTATTTGTTTTTTTCAAAGGTCATCAAGCGTTGTTGTTACAAGTTTTTTTTTATATCTTGTCCGTTGATTTTCAATATCATGGTTGCCACAGTCGTAATGATTTTCGAAGGACATTTTGGTATTTACGGTGTTGGGATTCATGTCAACATTGTTTATATTCAGCTTTTTTATTTATATACTTACTTATGTCAAGCCTAGTCAAATTAAGAGTAAAACATTGTAAATAAATTTAAATCACTTTATCTACATTAATTTTACAGACTTCCAAAACCAAATCATCATCGTGTTTGGAAGTGTCTATTATACACATAATAGGAGTACTATATCCTCATGTCCCGTACAAATTATGTTATTTTATAAGAACAGAGAATACAAAAAAAAACGAATTTAAGTAAACATTTATTTTAATGTCCTCATAAGTACATTCATTTAAAACAAATACCCGTAACGATGTATTGTTTTCGTATTTGAGTATGCAAGTAACATTTGTTCTTCCGTCTGTACCTTGTATGCAAATTGTTGCACGTCCAGGTAAACATATGACTCAAAGTCGTTTTCGCTTTTGTTTATGATAATGATTAAAAAAAATGTTTTTTGTTAATAATATACTTCATACTGATATAAATTCGAAAGTTTAGATGGATGGATGGATGTTTGATAGAGTTTGTAGCCTAAATGGCTGAACAGATCTCGATGAAATTTGGCATAGATGTAAAACATAGCCTGGAAGAACATCCAAATCTCTCATCATAACAAAACACAGATCTAAACAAAAGCAAACGTTAATTAGAATCAACGACAGGCGTAATAAATTTCAATATTCGTAAAGGATAATAAGTCCTCCAACGGACAATAAACCGAGTAATTGATTCGATGCGAAATGGAGCCGCCACCCACAGTGCACCAAAATACGCTAACGATGTAGCCGTGCCTTGCTCCGTGTTTTTGAATTGTTTGATTGATTACCGCCGATATCGGGTTAAATACAGACGGTGAAATAATCCTATATCCTGTACGTGTTTATGGATTAGTTGGGATAGTCCCAGCATTTCAAATTTCATATTAAACGGCTAATACATTTCTAATTTGAAAACAGTAAGGGCCAACTAGTCCTAACGTCAGTGGTTTTAAAATACATCGCTGGTTGTATTTTTCAAGATTGAGCCTTATAGTAGTTATGTTAATCAAATACTCGATTAATGATAATTCTTAATAAAAAATCTCAACCCCCATTAAACGTAATCCAAGGTCACTGAGTTGTACACAAAGGTCGTCCGTCGAACCTTGCAAGTTCCGGTCGAGAGGGGATGATCGACACATTGCGTTGTCGTGCCTTTAGTTACGGGTCATTGACCTAGCCGCACGCGATCTACGTGGGGTTGCTGTGCTATACAAAAATTATTGAAGAAGCCACGTTTATTTTAAAATAATGTTTTAATGCATAATATACATGTGTACAAAATTTACTTGGATTACAGATTTATGCAAATCTATGTACGTATTATGTAGATTAAAATACGTTTACAAAGTAACCTTTGGAGAAATTTGATATCTAAAATGGGAAACAAGGAGGAAGGAATTTCCGACATAAAGTTTGCGTGCAGACAATTCCTTAGTCATTTCATAGTCTTAGTCATTCGGGAATTAGAAACAAAGTTTTGTATTTTCACATTAATTTTTATTAGACGTATTAACGAAAATTATATATTGGGTTTTATGACTTTCGATGAGGTTATTGTGCCTTAATTGAACCGTTTAATCTTTTTAATTTACATCTACGGTACACAGATACCGTGAAAGTATGCAGGTTATAGCACTTCCTCCTGCAGCAATATTTGATCTAGAATGTTCCCGTCTGAACGAGAGATAAGGTTATGGATAATTTCCGTCACACCACAACGTATCTCGACTGCGTTCCCACAACTATTAAACATCCGATCATGAATCATTTCTGCGTGAACCCATGAGTTATAATTCTAATTATACATTTAAGTTTGTCGTCGATAATTTGAAGAGGAAAATTTCATTTCAAACAACAGTTTAACCTTTACCGGGATTTCCCATTCCCGAAATTTCAATACAAAGTACATTGTTGTCAGTTTCTGCAAGGAAAATGAGAGTGAAGACAGTTTTATACATGTACTTCGGTAGTGGAAACCCACGGTTATCGAGTACTAGAACAATTTTAAAATGCGGGTAACAAAAGGATGTAAAGTAACATGATCAGTGAGCTTGAAGTGACAGGTTGCAAGCCTGGCGGTCATATTACACTCGTAGTGGTGGTCTTTTATCCATTGTAATGAACCTGTTCCCACGGACACGAGTTTCATTTTATTCTTTTAAGCTAATGCAAGTCTGTAATGCTCATGTTATTACAACATTTTAAAGTTTTAACTGCTTCTTACTACACTTGAAAAGTATCACACCGTTTGACCTAAAACTTATTACATTGATCTTGATAAAAATCAATACAGATCTATTTAGCAAAGCATTATATCTTATTTTAAGTTTACTTATAAACAATTGACGTAAATTAATTAACATTGTTTAAAAATCCTCATTTTTATGCTTGATAATATTCGAGACAAACAATGTTTTTTATCTTGACATGTTAGTATCATCAAAACATATTTTAATAATTGTAAAACGGACAATCTTCCATTTTATAGAGTCGTAGCTTATAAGTACGTGTTAACTGTGGACCACACAGCAATGCGGAATCGCAAATAAATAAGCAGTTTAGCGGGCGTCAGATTTAGCGGGCAGTTGCAAAGTGTTCGCAGCTCAACAGTTAAACCGTTTAACGAGGATATTAATTGTACCTCCTGAGAAATTCTAGTATGTTCATAATTCGTTATGTTGTAAACCGACTTAAATCTTGTCATGTCTCATGTTATTGTGGTCTAGTTGTGCTCTATACTGAGCCGATTAGAAAATAGTCATAATATGTAAGATGTACGATTTATAGATTGTTTTGTACAGCAAATAAATTAGTTTAAATAATTAAAATGTCTTTTAATATAGGATTCCCTTGTAAAGCAAAATTACTATTAAATCGAAGAGGAAAAGCCGGAAAAATTAATAAACAGGACTACTTAATAGAAGGAAAAGATAGATTTTTCTTTGTATAAGTTATCCATCCATCCAAGAATAAATAAATCCTTTTGGTAAGTATTTTCAAACGAACCTCCTTGTTATAATTATTCTACTAGATACTCACCAGCCAATTACGATTAAAGAAAACATTTTTCCATATTCAACTTTCAAAAACGTCAAACAGCATTTATTCAGAATAAAGATCAAAATTATTCTTCAAAAATTAACTCAAAAATAATGTAGATAATTTTCGAAACGTAACAAAAGATAAATTTACTGTACAAATTCACAATGGGTACCATTAGATATTGCAGCCAAATCAAAAATCTGAATCACATTTTGGCCGCGAGCAACCATAATATCGGACAAGCCATTGTATCAGGTACCTTTTAATATCACTATCTGCTAGATAATCCTTAACATATCCTAACTTACAGTCAGTATACGAGCTATTCCATACCTTTAAATACAGTCTATCCTTATGTTCATCTTAACAAGATCCAATAATATACATCTAGTTATCCTACTACCTTACGTGCATCAGGTTTTTGCCCTACATGTTAATCTACCATCATCTCACTTCTTGACCTTCACATCTTTCACGCAATCCATCTATCTCTTTCCAATCCTATATCTACCAGTATAATATTCCACTCTTAATACCTTTGAGTACAATTAGAGCAGTAATTAACTTAAATGTGTTTCAAGAGAGAAAAGTTGGTATATCGCGATTCCTAACTCAGGATTAAAGACTTTGTTATTGCAGGACGTCACAAGAGTTATTCTAAGGACAAGGATTGCTGTAGGGACTTGACGCAGGCCGAGGGCAAGACGGTGGTGCCGTGGCCACGTGCGCCCATGTGGCCCTGCAACTTCCCCGAGGAGCCGCAGCCCCCTAACTACGACCCCTACAAGATTAAATCACCAGATGTTGTCGTGCCACCCCTTCCACCCAGCAACGCCAAGGTAACTAAGCTTAATCTACGATTCAATCATTTTGTTTTAGATTACGAATTTCACATTCAATATTGATTTTATACTCGTCTAAACAATGTACATGCATTTGTTTCGTTGTATTCTTCATTATTTAATTATTTTACCCGTGGTTTGTTGACTCCGGTGACTGCAATAATTGTTTACCTTACAGTTTAAGTATAATTTGTTAGTGCGTTAGACGAAATCAGAGCCCTTGAGCGTCGAATTAGAGATCTAATGAAATCCAGCTTGTGCTTTGTTTGTCAGCGGACTGGATTCGTGTTCGTGACGTCAGGCCACCACCAGCAACCAGGCCAGGGGTACCCGGGCTATCCGCAGCACTATCACCAACCGCCGCACATGCAGACAGGCATGCCGCACGGCCGCATGGAGCAGGAAGCTGAGAAAGAGGAGGAGCCCAAGGGTTTCTTTACCACTCTGAAAGAGATGCTCGGATTGAAGAAGAAATCCAAATCCGATAAAGATTCGATGATCGCCAAAAGGATTCTGTAGGCGGCTGTTACGGACTGCAATCGAAAACTATTTACAACCTCGAGATTCGACAATGTAATCCATCTGACTTTCTGAGAATTTCGTCCAACGCACTAAAAACGATATCGGTGTTATTTCAAAAGTAAATTTCTTTGGCAGGAGGTTCCAAGTGGAGACGTACGGATAGAGGGCACGACTAAGTCGGCCGACAATTTGAATGTTAGGCAACCGAGTCCGATAAGAAGTTGGTTCCAACAGACGCCCATCGTTCATCCGGACAATTGGAAGCGAAAAACGATGAATAAGATGCAAAGACTGGAGAACGAGGTGGGGTCGGAAATGACTCCCGGACCCTGGAGTCGGCGAGTTTTACGGCACTTGCGCAATGTCTCCTCCCCTACCTGTCCCCACCCGCGTGCTCCGGCGCCGCACCACGTCTTCGCATCTGCATTTCGCTTACGTTAACTGGTGTGGAAAACGGACTCGCCTCTGATACTCCTTAAGTATGCGAGAGAATGGATTTATTATTTCTAAGGAACATCATACTGTTTACGTAATTTTTTAACAAATTTACATGAATAAAAAGAAAGAGCAGTAAATGTATTCATGTCCTTACATACCCGTACACTCAAGTTGTTAGTTTTAAGTTTGGATGTTTTAAACATAACAGATTGTAACTAATGTAAGTACCTTGGAAGCTTCTAGAAGTTATTATACATGTGTGATATAGAAAATGTGTCTGCTGATATTATTATTAAATAGTCTATATTATATTGAGGCGTGTACTAAACAACTGGTCTCGTATTTCGACCCGTGTGCCCATTACACTCGTAACAATTTTTTGCACGCTCACCCCAGCTTAAATTGTCCATTATTTTTGACTGCAGTCAATTTAAACAAACGACTTTTTATTTCTATAGAAAAGTTGGTAGTTCAAAAATCCAATTGGTGTCCCACAATTGACCCATTTGAAAGGGGCTGATCGCTAGGGGTGCTAGGGGTCGCTGGGGGTACGGGACCCTACTGTCCAGCCGTCACTCGCCACCGGACGTAAGGGATGACGGATTAACTTTGTTCTGTCGTCACTATTTCTTTTGTCATTGACAGCAATTTGTGTTGATGTTTTTTAAACGTTTTAATGTATAGTTATGGTATTTTTAAACAAAAAAGAAAAGAAAATTCACAAAATGCTTGTTATTAAGCAAGTAAATATTTTGTCTAATAAAAGAATGATCCTTTGTGTCTTCGTCAGTGTTATAATTCGTAGTATTTTATCATTCCTTGTCATAAATAATCTCTAAATCAAATTGATAGCTTATTTAAGTTATAGTTTTAGTGAATTGGAATGTCAGTTTATCGCAATAAAACTAAACTGAACGTAACAGGCGACGGGATAGCATCGTCTAACTTCCCTTATCGCTATCGACTATTTCCTTCAAATAAAAAGGCTCAGTTATCAATTCTCTATATCGCGAGATGAGTTCCCATAACGATGGCAATACGAGACCCGAGCCCTCGCACGGCGATACACTGTGCTCCAAGCATAAGCGCCTAGCGGGTCGAATATTCGCTATTATTAGCCCGCGACTCCATCCGCTCGGAATAAAAAATAACAAAAATAATTAGTTCATGTGTTCTTCCAGACTATGCTCTTCATCTATGCCAAATATCATCGAGATCCATTGAGCTGCTTAGGTGACAAACTTCGACAAACATCCATCCATCTAAACAGTCGCATATATAATGTTAGCAAAAAGTAAGATTTTAAATATTTGTAAACTGTGAAATGACCAAATAAAATATTTTGATACCCTATAACTAGTAGTTTTAATTACATTGTTTTGAATTAAGAATAAAAATAATGATATAGGTTAGTCTGAGTTAAGATTTATAGTTGGCTTTTGTTTACTTCAGTTAAATTAAATATCTTCTTTTTAATTCCCGTATTTCGATCGGAATACCGAAATACTTTAAATTTTTATTTTAGTAAGTATCATTAGTGTTAATCGAAATAAGAGGTTTTCTTACGACTTGGGCCAAAAGGTAAGCCTTAAGACGGTCATTTAGCCGTAATAATCGCCTGGCGTGGAGCAGAAAGAAACAAGCAACCGGCGGGCGGCGGGCGACGGGCGACGGGCGGCGGGCGGCGGGCGACGGGTCCCGTTCTTTATTATACGTGTTCACGTGTAATTGGAAACGCTGCTTGAAAAAGATGAGAAGGGGACCCTATCTTTTATCTTTCAGCCGATAGCCCACGACGATTTTTTGTTGTTATTGCTAGCGATATTGGCAGATTGTTTTTTTTCGCACGGATTTATACTATTTGAAAATCTATTTCTCGAAAAGGTTTTGTGAACAAAAAGTATTTAACATTTAGAACTACAATGTATTTATAATAGAATTAAAATGTAAACCATAGTTTCCAACGCATACGTCAGATAAAGAAGTTGATTATAGCAAATAATCGTAGATGTTCTTTTGTTTTGTTTATATGTGATAAGAGAAATAATCTTTTTGGTTAAGGAATTCATTAGGATTAAGGAAGTAGACTGGTTCCAGCGTGCATGGCGCTGGGATCCAACTAAAAGCAATTCCATTATGTCTGCCAGCAATCAAAGTTGCCGCTGAGTTGCTGAGTCGCCACTCTACACGTGGAGCTCTCTGTAGACTCGATTAAAATCTTGTCTTGCACTTCTCAATTATTTGATCGTGGAGCGATCGCTTTAATTTGGTTCACTTCAAGATATATAACTTTAATCCGGCGCTTTCAGACTTGCTTAATGGAAACTTGTATTGGAAACTGATCTAGATACGCTCACTGCTAAGGTGAAAGGATTAACTCCATCCCAGAAGAATTCATTCTCTATGGGAGTATTACATCACTGGACGTTATTTATCAAATTTTCCATCGATTCCGAGAGAATTAATAATTGTTATAACACTAAGTCATAAATTGCAGATCCTTTGTAATATAATTTATTAAGAAAAAAGGTAAAAGATAGGAAATAATAGAGTGGCCTCTTTAGAATGCTAATCAAAGTCGATGACTTTCAATCCTTCATTGAATTCCAAAGCGTGATTAAATTTTAATTCAGTCTTCGACTATTTTCTGCTAGCAGATTTTTCATTTCGCTAATTATTCTATGAATTAATGAATGTATTTCCTAAGTTATATAACAGTTTACACTCCATTTTGCGATATTAAATAACTTTATTTCTTTTTAATTCTCTTGTAACAAGTACATTGTTATTGTTGTCTTGTATAACAACAATAACAAACTCCGTTACTGTTTGTAAGCCTGTATACTGTACAGTTTACATTGGGGATGGATTAAGTGGCGCATAATGAAAAGCCATCGGCTCCGTTACGGGCCCGAGGTGCCGCGAGGGGCGCTGTCATCGTGAGAACAGCTGCAGCGATCGAGTTTTTAATTATTAAAGGCCGGATTTTCTACTGATAACTTTCTGATTGATTTCGATACCGAGAATTGGCTTTACATTTTATTAATTTAAAATTATTTCTCTTTGTTATTGTGCTTAGTATATTTATGGAAACTCTTTTTTTATCTATTTGATATTGGTCTTCCTTCTCATTTAATTTAGATGTTTTGTTGTTTTCTAGACTTCATAGCTATTTCTACAGTTGAAGCTCAAACAGATTCCTTGAAAATACTGATCCATTTTGTTAATCTCGAAATAACGTTTATTTATTTTTTTAATGTTATAATTATTAACAATTCAATGGGCCACAATGTAACGTTTTCCGATAAACATTAAAATTCGTCGGGGCTGCGTTAATAGCGATAATGCTGCACCCTGCAGCAGGGTGGCGGGGTGCAGCGGGGAGGCAGTGCGGGGGGGAGCCGCAGCCACGGGACGGTTCATTTGATTTGCCTGCAAATTATAATTGCTGCTATTCGTCGCTTTTTGAATAGCGATGCTACGTGCGACGCATAATGTGCTAAGGGGTTGAACACACTTACTATTTATTACAAACCGCATACAATAGACTGCTTGTGACATGACTAAGTAGCGTCATTTGATTTAAATAAGATTTTTAAGATTTTTCCTGGACGCTGTTCTAAAAGGCTCGTATGCCATCATGTTTAGATGAAATAAATTATAAAACCTTACATCAAAATTATATGAATATCCTTTTATTAAAACATCGACGGTAAAATTTTTAATTTACAAAATGTTAGTGTGTTCGCGCCCTAATACGCTGATGGCATTAACATTTGGGACACGTAACACTTGCACCGGTTAACGGTTTGTGATTGAGTTGTTAATTTTCAAGTGTTGAAAATTTTTTGAATAGCCAATATCGAATTAGTGTGTGAAAGCGTTGAATGAATTAAAATGTATTAAACACAAAATATTGCGTTGGTTGGACGTTTTATTTGTCAGTTTCATTACCAAGAAGTAGTCTCGTCTGTGTTCTTGCGACTCGGAGATTGAGTCTACGCGTCACAGACGTAGCTACGAAACTTTTCGTTATAGCCATACATAACCATTGCAATATGATTTTTCATGATTTTAACGTTGTATTGATAATACTTATTGCACTCCATACAAAAAATAAAATTCTGTATTGCTTCTTTTAGGATGTATAGTTACATAGCTAAGTCTAGGAGCTAGATTACTCTAGTCTGATAGACATCTAGCATTATATGTAAATAGTTTCCCGCGTCCCGGGGCGGCGTAGCAGCAGGGCTACGGGCGGCGGGATGCAGGGCGGGCGGCGACATCAAACAAAATACGCAGCGACTGATTGCGCCGCGCCGCGTTTCATATTCAATGTTTGCGGCCGCTAACTAGTTGACACGGCATCGCCGCTGACAGATTCATTACCCAGTTCCGGCTGTTCAATCTGTCGAGATAATTTTCATTTACATTGTTCATACATCGCATTGACTTCTAAAGATGTGATGTTTTACACTGATTAGGATTCATTTTTATCTTACCAATCTTATTGTAAATTGTAAAAGCGAAAGTTTAGACGGATGGATGGATGTTTGTTGGAGTTTGTTGCCTAAACTGCGGAACGAATCTTGATGAAATTCGGTATTAAGAGGATAGTCTGAAAGAACACATAGAGTTGATTTTTTTTAATTCCACACGGACGGAGTCGAGGCTGAAAGCCAGTTACAAATTAAAAAAAATTGTTTGTCAATTTACGTACAATTACTACATGTCAGCATTTTTGTAACTTTGTCGTTAATTTAAAAGTTCGTATTAATGAATTAATATTAGTATAATCAACAGAATTGAAATCAAAGTGCATACCTCAGCGGTCGACTGCGGCCTAATCCAAACGGAGCACTTTTCCCAAGGCGACATGCCATATCGGATTCGCTCCAGATCAAAGTAATCCCTGATCCTCAGCGTTCTGCGGAAGAGCAGGAGGCTGTTAAGGAGTTCAGGGAGACTATAACCAGCTTTGAGCAGCTTCCACAAGTTATGGAAAAAGCAACGAAGTTGATGGGA
>JAOCNA010000028.1:9357367-9367460 GCA_026546675.1 Papilio helenus | reverse complement strand
GTTAAACTGTTGTTACATACTCTTTAAATGGCATATTATGTATTTATGTATTCAAAACACTATTTAATAAACTAACGTCTAAAAGATCTTCGAGAACAAAATTAAAAACAACATAATATTTATCAATAATAAGGCATTTCTTATAGTAAATCTCAAAAGACAATTGAAATAAAACACAATTTCAAATATTACAATTTCGTTTCGTGTCGTAATGTTGCATCAGACCGCCACATCCGTTCGCGGCGCTGCAATCACAGCGCATCTAGGCGGTGCCGATTTCCGCCCAGAGATGGCACTATTCGAAGTCGCAAATACTTCGCTTTGGTTCGCAATCAAGCTTTTGTCCGTCTATTGTGTCCAAATTCTAGAAATCGTCTTCTTCCGGCCTTTGGCTGTACTGTTGAATTTACACTGTAAATAAAGAAGTATATACTGTGATTTATTTTGGAAGATATCAAATGCTTCAATTTTTCTTTTGTAACACTCTTATAATGTAAAAAATCTTTAATGTAGTAATAATTCAAAATACTGAAACACTTAAAAACCTCATAATGAAATAAATTTAGTTTAACAATTGAATTTCTATTATGTATGTTTTTGACCAAAATTCAATTCTTTTTCAAATATCTTTACTTGTCATGTGAATGGCAAAGGTTCAAGATGCTACTTGGACGTAATTTTCTTTGGTCAGTGACGTAGAAAGCAATAACGGTCGAAGTTTGATTCCAAGTGTAGCGCTGACTACGGCAGAGCTAGCGAGATTCGGATATAGGATACATTATACATACATGTATATCTCTATTAAATACATAACAAAAGACTGGTATTCGAAACGAATATACTTTACATGTATTCTCATTATTTACGTACATATTTATTTCACATGTTTATTTTTTACAGTAACTATTGTTAACTATCTAGTTTTCAGTTTACTAATGCTGAGAGTTTTCCTTTTAACTTTGAAATTAATCGAATTTTATGGGCAGTATCGTGCAGCACGCGCGAACCGTTAAGCCTACGAATTATTCGTAGGCAAACGCGTAGTGCCTCTACGCGCTACGTAACTTATGCTGTAGCAGAAACGTGTAGAATTAAACAGTGAAATAACAACCGTTTTGTTTTCTATTTGTTTCAATGTTTTGCTTATTAATATTAGTATTAAAAAAGTAATAAAGAAGACCAATTAAAGTTTATGTTTAGTCATATTGTAACTTAAATTAGAAATTATTATAATTAAATTTGTTTCTTGATTTTAAAATAAATTACAAACAATAGAAAACCTTACATAATACTCTTCAATAAAAAAACGCTTTTAATTGAATTATCAAAACGTTTAAAATGTTTTATTACTAACAAATCCTTATTCCAAACAGTTTTGTATATCAAAGTTTATACATAAGTAGACAATAAAGTGAGCGGGAATCGCTACGGAGCGCTACGAACTTGAAACTCCGTCCGGCGAGTACATCGCATATATGCCAGACTGCCTACATCTATGCTAGACCTACAGGCTGGCTACAGGCTGCGGTATCAGTCGTTACAGTGTGATAGGCGGCGGGCGCAGTGCCACACGGCCACCGACCAACGCAGCACGCGCCTCAAATATTCCACCTAAAGAATATATCGTAAAAAGTTTACTTTTCGCGATTTTTCCTCAAGTCATCTAACTTAGAACCAATCGCGTTCGTTCGTTGCGTTGGCTATTAGCGAGTAGCGCGTTGTCTGTCAAAAACTTTTTAAACTTTTTTTTTGTAATCTGTGTAAAATAAAGTAGTAATTTTGTATCGTAGTTTACAAAACGCTAACTCAACCGGTTGTGAAAAGTAGTTACATGTAGTCGATGTTAGACGCGTATTTATCGTAGGTTATATCAAGTCTATGTGTTTAGTAATAATTACGTATATAACTATTTAGAACTTTTAATCTTCTCTGCTGTGAACTTCGTGTTGGTAAGTTACCACTTAAACGTAACACTTTATATAGTAAAAAAAGATGTTTTACGTACAAGTAGAGTAATAAGTACTTAAACAATTGATTACTGAGATGAAGGAGGCCTTTATGGTAAACCAATAATATATTACAAACTAAAATAAACACTAAAGTTTTTTACAACTTTGCTTATGACGAACATAAGCTCTGTTTATTTTTAACAATAATTAGAGATGAATAACCGTTTTATCCATTTTAAATGAACTTTCACGATCACAATATCGTCGTTCAGTGTAAATTCATATCCAACTTTGCTAAGAAAGTTGTTCTTACTACGTTTCGCTAGTTGATACAAACGCACATTTCAGCACTAGCTACACCTGTCACCAGTAAAGTTTTCGCTTTAACTTAAAGTTTACATAAAGTTATTTAAAATGTAAAAAGCACGTAAAATATATTACTTATTCTTGTTGACTGAAATATAGTAATTTGACGTAGAATGAAAGGTACAAACTATAGTATAAGGAGGAGGAGAGAGAACAGAGGAAAGGTGAGAGATAACAGATGGTAAAGTTAATTACTTTATCTAAAAAGCTAAACATAACATCAAAGTATAAAATTTCATCATTTTTTAAATCTCAAAACTTAATATCAACTGAGTAAAGTGCTTCTTTCGCATATTCTGTTATCAAAAGAAAATTTCTATACAACTTTATCATTCCTAAGTTATAATTTAATTAAGTATCTTTATATTAGTATACACCAACAAAAGAAATGTAAATGAACTGGTTTCAAAACTTTCTCAAGTCGAGAAAAAACAGATAATAAAACGAAATTGCCAACATTTCTTCAAATTTCTTTTCTTATTTTTATTAACTTGTAAACTGGATGTAATTGGATTTTAGATTTTATTTTGTGACGAATTCGCTTCGTTGGATCTCATTTATGTTTTACATACAACATTACTAACTTTAAATGAAACGGCTTCATTACTCAACCTAGTGGTCAAATTATGAAAATAACCTTAAATACTTCGCATCGTAAGTACCGCTTACAATCTGAAAAACAACAGAATTTTAATGGAATTTAAAGTTTGACCGTGGGCTTATCATTTAAGACTTTGTTACATATAAATGTCGTTCCAGTATTCTGTCGTAAGAAGCCAAAGCAGTTAATATACTATTACAATATCATAGTCATATTTAATTTAACTGAATTGTTTCCCAATTTTTTTAAAGTGATTATTAATACTCTCGTCGATAAGTTTATTAATATGAAAGTAACCATTAAAACTTCACAAATTAGTTAATCAAATAATGCGAAATACTTTAAATTCAAATAATCACTTTAAGCATTTAAATTAAACAATAATTTATTTGAAGGATTGTCGTTTCTCTTCGAAGAGCCTTTCAAGTGAGCCGGAGTTGCAATTTGTACGGGACTGAAAAAATATTGTTTAAATTTTCATAAATTACTGCATCATTCAGCCTTTCATAAACCCTTACTGGGAATTTTACACACTAAAGAATTTAATGATAAACTTTTCATCACCTTCTTCAGTACTGAAAACTTAGTTTTGAGCGATGTACACCGGTAGAGGTAGGCCTAGAAAGAGATGGATGGACTGCTTGAAAGGTAACATGATCAAGGGAGTGACGACTGAGATGACGGAAGATAGTATTGACCTGGAGAAGGAAAGCTTGGAGCCCCAACCCTAAGGGTGTATGATAAGGACTGGGTAATGATGATGATATATCATGAATAATTATTATAAAAACTATAACGATATACGTAAAAACCTAATAAGAAAACATAAATTAATTATTTTCACCTATTTTTCTGACGTTGGTGATACACAAGATGTCGCAAAGCTACCATTCTTAATGTTTAAATTACTTTTTGTCGATAAGTTGAGTTATTTTCATTATTATAATATTCATCAACGTCTTTACACAATTTTATAAGAACAGCCTACTTTAATTCATTTGGTTAAAAAGGTCATAGTAGGCTTAGAAGTCTTTCTAGTTCTAATCTTTGTCCAGACCATTAGTGTAATTTGTTCGGGAGTGAGTAGATTTTTTTATAAAATATTTTACACAAAAAAAGATAGTCGGGGCTTTTGGTTAAATGAAAGTGTGTTCAATAGACGTCAATTTTATAAATTATGCTTTTACACGAGCTTTTGATGCGAGTTTCTATCAAACCCTTAACGAGCCAGACTTTTTGATAAAAGCCTGGATCTGGATACAAAAAGCTGTACGCAACGTTCGTACAATTCATCTTAGCGTTGTGTTAACATTCTCGTAATGAATATTGACATTGATTGAAATGCAAATCCGGCGATGCGTTCACTTCGGCCGTCGATCCGAGGAGGTTTTAATCGCTAAATGGATTTCGAGGTTTTACGCATTTCAAAATCATTGAGGAATAAGTTTTCAGCGAAGCACTTTCAACAAATTTGAAATATTAATATGGATAAGCTTTATCACTGGTGGGGATTTATTCTCTATGTATATGAGATTTTTTATGTTGTTACAACTTCTAATTTAGAACCCGATATCTATTATGTTATAGTGTATTTGATTAATTCTGAACTTCCAAAGTAACTTCTTTAGCTTGTCGTTTATCGAAATAACACATTATCAAAGGTTCTTCTTTCTTTTACAAACTGACTTAACTTTTAATAAATTCAAAATATTCTATTAAAGCAGAATAAGGAAAATAAATTCACCAAGGAAATATTACTAAATCATCATTCCTAGTAAAAACAAACCGGTTAAAGCGAAGGCATCGCTAATGGATTTGTTTAAACTATTACGGAAGTAAGAACAAACTCGCCTTCGTTATTAAAACAGTCTAGCAGACATTTAATTCCACATAAAAATATTTGCCCGGCTTTTAAAGTAATTACATCATTTCGGATAACTGTTTGGGAGAGGGCGGAGCTGACGGTGCGTTCTAGTCAGTTGTATTTAAAAAATGTAGTATATGAAATAATTTTGTTATATAAAAGTTTGTTTTTTACTTGTATGCGAAAATTGTATTTATTTTTAGTTGACATAAATGTATAGGCTATGGCCTTTAAAAAAGAAATAATGTTTTAACCAAGTTTCAAAAGGCATACTAAATATATGTATTTAGTTGTTTAACACGTCGCAGTAGCTATTAAAAAACAGCAAGAATATCTTAATAAAACAGTGTAGGGATCATCATCAAGTGCTTACAGTCGCCTGCACTCTATTAGTGCGCCGAGGAGCCGCCTCACTTAAAATACATTACGTCAAGTTACGCGGCCGTGCGCCGCCTCATAATGTCGAATCAATTCTGCGGCAGCGATCATCGCTACTTTTTTATAATACTTTTAATTTTTTAGTTCATATTTACTGCACTTATGTTAAAGTTGAAGATTTTGAATTTAATTCGGGTGTCAAGGTTTTCAATTGTTAATTTTATCTTTTGCTTATTGATAACGATACATGAAAAGTTGACAAAATTAACGCGATTAAATTAACTTTGAAAACAGGTGTTAAATTAATGTCAGTATTTTACAACAATGTTACCGCAAGTACACAACACAAACAATATGGAGCAAGTGAGTCAAACGACAGGGGCGGGCCATAAAATTTATAGCGAACCTTTGGGACCGAATTAGTTTTTGCACGTCGCCTCGTTAACTACTGGGCGAAGGCATCTTCTAACGGTCGGTTTGGCCGCAGACAGTCGGAGTGACAGTGAGGCCATGAAACTCGCGAACACGTTATCTTACGACTAATTTGTAAATTGATACTTTTTTTTACTAAATCACCTTTTTATAAATAAGAAATAGTTTTTTATTAACAAAAAACATACTCAATTGTATTGTGATTGTGATCATGTAAAAAGTTTTCTTGTTTAAAACATAAATATTTTTTAATGCTATCTCTATAGAATTCCACAACATTTTTATTCTACACAAAAAAGCATTGAGTATTTATCTTGCTTCTATATTTACGATAATATTAAAATAATTGTCAAGCTTAGGAAAGCATACTTCGTGGCCCTATCGAGGACGAAATGTATAATAGTTTGAAGGAGCATCCCTGCCCCAATAGTTGTCGACTCAGCATTGCTAATGCTCGCAGCCGACCTGTGTCGCGACAACATTTGACACATTCATAGCGCTCGCAGACTGTCGTTGCTTGGGTTAAATTTATTGTTTTAATTAAAATTCGCATCGCAAGATAGTTTCTGTTCACGTCGAGTGGAGTCGAATGCGACCGCACTTGTCGGCCGCGGTGCAATCTATGATTTATGTGCGTCTAAATTAAACATATGTAATTTTAGTAGGTTTTGTATTTGTTTATTACGAAACTTGCATTTGATACTTTTATAAATGAAGATAGATCGTAAATACCATTATAATATACCAGTAAAACTAAAAATAAGTAATCCAAGTAGTCTGCTTATTTAATGGAAGTTGTTAATAATTCGCAATTGTTTAGCGTCATAATAACAATAAGTAATAGTGAATGTAGAGTGTCGTTAGCAAGCTAGAATCTGCAACAGAGCATCGTGATATCATTGCGAGTGATTCAATGAGCTGTCAGGAGAGGCACTAGACGCGTCACGGTTGGTAGCTGGCGGCTGGCGGCTGGCGGCCTGAGGTGACGGCATGACGCGGTGACGCCGCGACGCCACGTCGCGCTAGACGCGGTAATTAGAAACGTTGCGTTCGAGTGCCGCTGGGCTGGAAAAAATCACGCCGGCAAATGACTCGTCTGGCTCGATGACGGCCGGGATTAAAATGCAGCGTTAATAAATGACACGCCAGTTTCCGATGTCGGAAATAATTCATTACTAACAAATGTTGCAGAGATTTATTGTATTTTAAATACTCTACCTATGTATTTAATTCGTGGTGGCATGTAATTAATGCTACATACTTACTTTGCTGTTTAAAAACGTCACGTCAGCGAACAAAACACAATCGAAACAAATGACTTAATAAAGAACCGGCCATTAACGGATAAAAGTGAACAGCGTACATTAACCGTGGACTGTGTGCGTCGGTAATGATCGGCCGACGTAAGCGCGTAATGTATCAACGTGTCGTAATTAATCAATCGATGGGCCGATCCCGATGGATTGATGGCCCTCCGCGCGCCCAATCACAGGGAAACGCATCCATTTGAATATCTCGATAGAGGCTTGCAAATTGTGCAATATTGTCTGAATGGTCGTTTAAACAATCCACGTGATAAGTAAGTGCTACGAATGTGAAATTACCCAATATGCTATTGAACAGTTTGAGGGGATTTATGATATCAAAAGAGATCGAAAGGACAGAAATGTTTTAGCAATCTGCAAGTCTAGAGGCATTGGTGTTAATTACATTTCTATTAAGACTTGTATTTCTCAGTATTTATAGTATTCTTTTGTGTTAAAAACTCTTCAAAAAATTCATATACGTTTCCACTTGAGCAGCTCAGGTGAGAGTAAATGAGTCTGCAAAGTTACTTCTCCAATATTCACTTGTTAGGTGCATTTTAAGGGCAATATGGTGGTGGTTGAAAAATGTAGCGTGGCGTAGACGTGACGTAGACGTGGCGTAGACGTGGCGTAGGTAAAGCGTAACTTTACATACTAAGATCTGAAAATGTATTTAAGTCACAAACCATTTAGAAAAAAAATTAGGCAAAAATGCTGACTTCTTTTTTGATGTATACCTATAATGTGAATGATTTTAAATAAGTACGTTTAATGTCGTTTTTAATGCAAAACCATCATTTAAAAAATAAAAGAAACTTAAAGTCTAGACATTCACGCGGTAAAACGAATGTAACTGCAGACATTTTACCGACAGGGTCGAAACCACTGCCTTCGCATTTCGGATTCAACCTCCATAAATTCGACGTAAGAAAACAGTCCGATCGAATTCCCCACAAAATAAATGTGGAGATGAAAAAATATATCGTATATCTTCTAACAACCGTTAGTCCTCAGATAAGAGCCGTCCTGAAGCGGATTCAAATTTTCTCGTTTATTTCTTTGTCAGCAAACAGATATAGAAGGTTATCTGAAGATATGTTTGTTACATTTTATTGTACATTTTGTTAAAGTAATAGAATGCTTTAAGAACTTGTGAGCTTATTTGTATGAATATGAAATTACAAATGTACTTGTACTATAAATGCACAAAAACCACAAATATAATAGTATCTTTTTTAACATTGGAGTTATTTTCATGAAGCTTCTACATTAACATGTTTATAAAATTAAATATTTGTAAAAGATCGATGAGTGAAGAAACATGAAGAAAAAATGTATTATTTCTTTATTCAGGCAAATGTAAAGTTTCTTGAGATAGTGTTGAAGAATCTTTGCATAATAATTCTTGTAAAATAGCACCGAAGAAGCGGCAGCGGTGCGCGGCCTCCCCTCTATGCAAAATACGAGTTATCGCTACGTATTAATCATTCCCCATGTCGCTGTGACGTCCTACAAAAGTGATTATATTCAAATTACTCCAGTAATTATTATTCATATAAGAACGATTACGCTAATGTTCTATGCGATATAATGTCCATGGATTCTCATTTGAATTTTAGCTTTATCATAGACTTTATCCATCGCTCTCTAAGGCCCGTTTTACTTTTACAAATGCTCAATATAGTGAGCTAACTAAAGTAACTGATCATTGTTATATACTCTACGTGTTAATAAGAAAACCACATGGCATGTAACCTGTAAGAGGACTACTAAATTTCAATGATCGTGTCTTACATGACGTAGTGATACACAATACTTAAAGAAGATATTTAAATCACTGTATTTCTCAAACTTCAGATAACTGGTAAAGCAATAATGACAATAGTCCAGATAACTGGTAAAGCAATAATGACAATAGTCTGAGGTAGAGTTAAATTTGTTGCAGGATTTTATGTTTCTTTGTACTTTTTCAATTGAAAAGTGAATTATTAAAAAAGGGTTATTTATCGCGAGCACGCCGATCGGTCGCGAGTTGATTTGGACCGTAATAATGTGCGCGGGGACTATAAATCTTAGTCTATCGTTACCCCACTACATAAATAACGGAATAATTGCTATTTGCACTATGAAACTGTGATAAACGACTTAGGTTTTGCTGAATTTTAGGCACGAGGTGTGCGGCCCATTAATTATATGTAACATCAGGGGTCGGCCGGATGAATCCCGGTTTTATTGTTACATTTGAAATTTGCGAAATGATTTCATGTACACGGGTTTGGCTTGATGTGTTTTGTGGTAAAGTGATTTATATTCTATCATATACTTAATCTTCCAAACATGATGTTTAGAAGTCATAAAAGTAACGTATGTTATACGGTGGTTAATAAATTAATTAGGCTATAGATGGCGCTAATAAAATAGACCTAACAGATATCAAATGTTTATAAGAATAAATTAACTGTATATGCAACAAAAAATATTTACCAGGCACTGTTATTTTTCAGGTACACCGCACTGTAGCTGAACAAAGAACCGCCCAGACGCAGTAAGTGTAGATGCGTAAACTTTATTCCTGCCAACTTTAAAATTGCAGGCGCGTGGCGTCGGCGCGTCAAATTGCCCTGTACTTTGACTGGCGGCCGCAAAGTTACTTCTAAAGTTTCTTCCACTATTTCAATGCTAGCTGGATGGTTTTTAACCCACGTACAATACGTTAGCAAGCAGCAGGTAGAAACTAAACTAAAAACATAATCTTACAATCACAACAAATGCCTTGCGTGTGAAGAACTTGATATTCAAAAAGAAATTGGTTTACATTTAGTATTTGAAATTTGGTTTCATAGCTTCTTTTCATTTACAATTCTTAAGCCCCTTTTCTCTATAAGAACGCAGATTTTCCAAGTATCATGTCAATCGGAGTGTCCGTTCACAAATAAAGCTTTACTCGCTATCTGCGGTGCCCACACGAGCTTAAAATGTCTGCTTCAAATAATTTACAATGTTATTTCATTGGACGCTTTAGTATTTCTAAGAATTATTTTATAATAGCACATTTAAATGTTTTGTGTGGACTATGAAATTAATAATAGTTTTTTTTATTGGTATATAAGCAATAATTTATTTTTGACAACGACGTCATAATATTACGCTTAAATGAGTAAATACAAAAATAAACTTAAAACATATTTTTCAAACT
>JAOCNA010000028.1:9195995-9207783 GCA_026546675.1 Papilio helenus | reverse complement strand
GGGAAAAAATATTGCGTAACGTTTCCGCTCAGTACCTGGAAGGTTATAAAGGTCGCTCTAATTATAAGAAAATATCGTTCGAGAAATAATTAGATATGGCCATCCAGGGCCAGCACTTAATCATGTTACTTCCAACGAATCACTTTATTTTCTACAGGATGACGTTGTCTTTATATAATTAAAATATATCTAAAAATGACAACATAATGAAGACCGTAACCCAGAGAGATAGGTAGAAACCACGAACCTCCATTTGGTTCAATACTCTCTTCTACATTCATACATGCACGTAGATTTTGGATGATCTTAATAATATAATAATAAGCTTTAGAATATTAAATAAATAATAATAATAAAAGCAAAGGAAAAGTAATAAAATAAATGTTCTTGGCGGATGTTTTCATTCATGCATTTCCCCCGAGTGAACAAAGGTATGACAGACAGTAATGTTTTACTTGTTTTTAATTAACTGTTCTTTGTCTTTGGTCCAAAAAAACATGTCTCACTTTATGTTCGAACATGAAAAAGAGAATCTGCAGCGTGGCATTGGCGGCGAGTGCACCGCGCGAGCACGCCCCATCACTTCAGCGTAACCTAATTTGTCTTGGCGTTTCACTTAATTAAGTTTTCCATTTTAAGTATTTAATCTAACCACCAATTAAATCATTTCTTAATTTAATGTAGAGAACACGAGATATATCAGTACAATCTTACTAATATAAACGCGAAAGTTTGGATGGATGTTTGTTAAAATTTGTAGCCTAAACGGTTGGACGGATTTTGATTATATTTGACATAGATGTAGAGGATAGTCTGGAAGAACACATAGACTACTTTTGTTTTTTCTAATTCCACGCGGACAGAGTTGTGGGCGAAAGCTAGTAGCTGAATAAAACTGCATTTTCACTACAAAAAAGAATCTTTAAAAAAAGGGAAATCTTCACTGACATATGTATTCTTCGACCATTAGCCTTCTCTATCATTTTCTTTGAACAATAGAGAAAACAATAAAATATGTCAATTTGTTACGAAAGTGAAAATGCAATTGTTATGAGACTGATAATGTTTCATACAACCGTTTAATTTATTCAGAGAGTCAAAACCTATCTATACATATAATAAAAATGGAGTGTCTGTATGAATATTTTACATTGTTTCACATTAAGTATTAAACAGTGAATATTTAAACATTTAATTATAAAACATGCGACTCTTGGAAATAGAGATAACTGTCTTGTAAAAATGAATTCAATTTTTGTTGTGATTCTTTTTATAAAATCTCTTATGGATCGATATACTGGATTTTAAACTTGCACCACACGTATGTTTGCATTCAACTTTTCAATCAAACAATGCAGAGATATCGGTAAGTAAGGAATGTCGGTTTTTTCACATTCCGCGTGTAGACAAGTGAGTCAAGAGCGGTGAGCGATGAACGTCAACCGAATTTTAATGGAGAGCTTCGCAAGGAGCCCGTTCGTGGAAACGGTGACAGTAGGGTAGCCAGTTTTTATTCCAATACCGGTACGAACAAACAAACCATTTAAGTTCCTAAGTGATGATGGTCAAATAATTGTTTAAGAGACACTTTGTTTGTAAAACACTACTATTGTGTGTAAAACAATTTTACAATTATAATCATTTTAGTATCTCCCGCAGTTCATATCACGTTTCAATTAAAATATATTAGATATTTAAATTTCAATGTTAAAGTAAATTTGTGAAGTTCAATTCGTCCTTCGAATTAATTAATACATCGAACAATTTAGCAGAGCTATAGGCTGATCTTAAATCGTTCAGAAGGGCCCATATATTGAGTTATCCATCGTTTACACGTTAGTAATAATATATGGCAGGGGTGAGACCCTCTCCCGCCCCCGCACCTTGCACCCCCCGCTAACATCATGCTCACTCCAAAACTGCTACGATGAGGTTGGTAAAGGGTTATTGTTTTAAAGTATGGTCGACAAAAAAAATAATGAATGAGCATTGATTATTAAATTGTTCATTTGAAACAAATTAATTAAGCGTTTACTAAGAAAGACAGTAAGTAGAAAATATGATTTTAATTGTTTGTTGCAATCGGCTACTTATTTAAATATTTTTCAAGATTTTACTTTCTTATTTTGAGACTTGCTAACAATATGTTGGCATATATCGTAAATTACATCGATGTTAAATTTTCCGTAGATGATAATTAGAATCGTTTTCTGCTAACGGTACTTCCCTCAAAGCATCGCATAGAGTTAGTCCGCAAGTTATCGAGATGCGTTAAAGGAACCGTAATTAATAATGATGTGGAAACATGTTCCGATATATATTGAGAATGACATTAAATGGGCACCAGCTAAGCTTTCGGGGTCATATAAATGAGCTTTCACGATCCTGTCGCCTAATGGATTTACCAGACGGAGACGATTTAAGTCAACCATAGCTTATATTTTATCAAGACCCTATAAAAGCAAATTATAGACCTAACTTGTCACATGTACTAAAACCATCTTAACGAAAGACAATAGCCCATTGTCAAAAATTTCCCATTCGATTTGAAAGCAATATTTGATGATAACTTTTCCTTGAGTATAAAAGAGGTGTATTTCCTTTAATAAATGGTAATATTATGGGGTATAAGAATATGTCCGTATTCTGATCCATTCATCGCTTTGTAGTCGAAACAGGAAAACAATGTAGAAAATATGTCTTTTTCGCATTTACATCTTCAATATGGCGGTCATCGGTCCCCCTTTATAGCATAGAATGCATTTTAAGGCCATAAAGTCGAAAAAAGTCCAATAGACGATTTATAAAATCACCCCCATGAATAAAAATGCAGCGATATTTCTTAATGCCCGCTCAAAATATGACCGGATGGACGCCCTGACCTCCCGCGATCGCCTTAGGGTGCACTCACAATAACCAAACTGAGACGACTGACGTAAAAAAAGACTTTAAAAAAATGCTTTATTAAAATTATTTCTAATTGTAGTCACTGTAAAACACAATAATCTTTTTAAAATTTACGTATATATAAAGGTTGAGTTATGCAAAACATTTTAAATAGAATATCAAATTTATATTAAAATTTTGTATATTCCCGGATATAGAAATGTAAAATCCGAAACATAAAGGCAAAGCTTTTTAGAATATTAACAAATGTGAAATATCAAACGCTTTAATATTGGCAGTTAACACAAATAGGTCAATTTAGCAAATGGACGTTATGCATGGCCCCTAACACTGTCAGTTCATCGCGATGACGCCTCATGAAATATTCATGGAGGAGCATGCACCTACGTTGCGTACACACGTATGAATCATAGATTACGAATTGTCAAAACATATAGGGAATTGTATACTTTTGTAAAATGTACCTTCAACTATCACAAGACAGAAAGCATTAATAAATTTGATGACTTACTCCTCCAGAAAAAATACAAATCTTATCTTACTAAAATTATAAATGCGAAAGTTTAGATGGATGTTCGTTAAAGTTTGTAGCCTAAACTACAGAACGGATCTCGATGAAATTTGACATAGATGTAGAGGATAGTCTGGAAGAGCACATGAACTACTTACTTTTGTTTTTTTTTAATTAATTGTTAATTTGTAACTCTATAAAGTCTGTATAACGATTTCTCACGTAAACTGACAAAATAAAAATCGTTGAGAATTTGTAACAGCATCTCTTATGGTATGAAGTTCCAGTATGTTTTAACATGAATTTTGTATCGCAGTTGAACCGGCGAGTTTAAAACCAGACGGAGGGAATTAATCATAAATGTGCAAACCGTGACCCATGAAACATTTAGCGAGTTTGGGCAGACTACATCTTACTATTACAGTATTATTTATTTCTTTCATATTTGCAATTTTAGGATTAACCATAAAATGAATTCATTGTAATCTTAAAATAGACATCAAGATGATCCTAGAATAATGACGTCACAGAACACTAGCCATAAAGTAATGTCTTGTAATGTTACACTTTGTTGAATTATTCCTCGTATCATATTTCTTTTCTTCATTATTTCTGCTTTTTTCATAGAAATGTATGAGTTAGCACTTTTTAAATTATATGTCGTCGTTATTTATATAGGCTGTTGTTCCGTTTCAATGACTTTAAATAGTTTTCCCATAATGCTGCAACTTTAATTATTTACCAGTGTGGAGTCCTCGCTGACATCTGCGTTAAAGATAAACGGATTATCTGGTTTTATTATAACTCATTCGTATTGGGGAAAGAGAGTCACAATTACTAACAGATGTCGCGGTACTTGCTTCTTAGATTATGGAATGTAATTCATTCCCTTTATTTATATTTACTTCGGTCAGTACAATTTAAGAGTTCATTTGTTTCTAGAATATTCGCAAAAATTATCTTTGGGACGCATGCTATGTTTCGTAAACTGCAATTATTTCCTATAACCTATCAACTAAAGTAATTCTAAACAGGAGATTGTACGACTTAAAAAAGTCAATGACCGTATCAATATATATGGACAGTTAGACGTGCAAACAATTGACGGACAAGCGGCAGAGGTCAGCGCAACTCATGCCTTAGTCATTGTTCTGTGGCCGAGGTCTCGTCAATGAATAACCAACGTATTCATTGTAAATCAAAGAGAAATTTCCTAAAACGTTTTAACAACTTTTCCTCGATGACTTATATGTGTTGACAGAAGTAGTGTTGTTTTAGAAAGTAAACAGACGTATGTGTCATTTTAACACAAATCTAAACTACAGTTATGTCTCTGATGGGTTTCTGAAGTTTTCTTTTATTCATTACCTAGTGATTTTTAGTGTTAAGTTAACCTAAGTTTCAATGGAGTAAAGCTCAAGTTACTTAGTTCGGATCCTCATTTCATGAATCTATCGAATCATAAGCACTATCAAATGGTTAAAAGTAATTCGGAAACCGCCCATGAGACTCAAATATAAGTGTTAAGGTATTAAATAGTGTACGTTATTTTTGTGTCCTCACAACAATGCTCTCTCAGAACCTGTTATCGAGAATCAAATTACAGTAAATTACTTTACCAATAAACGACTTGTAATATTCATTAGAAGACATATCGTAGAACCATAATAGTAATACCATTCAATCTGTGTTCATTAGTAAAACCGATTAGCCCTTTAACGCTTCTCGCACACGGTAACAATCTGATAGCTATTTAATGATAGGAATAGTGCAGTTTATCGTTAGCCTATATTGACCGGGATAAATCAACCCTTCTGTATTCCCGAATACTGGTAAATTGGGCAGTGTAATGTCCCGCGCTGGTTCTCATTTTACCGGTCAGCCTCCGCGAAGCCTATTGCTCCCAACCGGATTGAATATTGATGCGACAGATGGCAGCACATTCGCACATAATTAATTTCCCGATCACAAATGCTTTGGGCTTCAAGAGACCGAACAAACCTATTTACATAATCCAACGCTAAATTTAATTCGAGTATTTTGGGACACATTTTTACAGAATTATTAACTAAAAGTGCATAGATCTTAAATCAAATAACTTAATTCAAGTCTATTGTATAGACGCCATCTGCATTCTGTGTGTAAAATCCGAGTGTGTGGCTTCTGTCAGTAACAAATGTTCTGCTCATCCCTTCGTCGGCGAGGCGTGAATGATTGTAACAATTAGCGGACCGCCGGCATTAATAATTACGAGGCTAAGATCGATGCAACTACGTAAGATGGATAACATTGAGAATGCCTGTAGCTTTGTGACTTCTTCACATGTATCTGTTTATCTCATATTATTGTGGCTCTTTTTTGTTTTTATTGTCTCGTCTTGTATTTATTGTTGTCATGATTAAAGACAAACGGTTAAACAGTGCAATGGTACATCCGTCTCATTTTATCTGAGAGTTGTAAGTCGTGATTACTTCTATTCTGTTTGTTTCGTGCTTCGTTAAATATGTAACTTGAATTATTCTAAATTTAAAGTCATACTTCAGTATAAATACGGTTGGTTACATTTCATATATCAATATTATACCTTAATGTAAATAATTTTGATATATCACACGGACCCAATTACAAGAATTTGAAAGCAGATTGAACCAAAAAACGTGTTCCTGGAAATCCAAACCAAATTGTATTTCTAGGAATTTATTTTTAGAATTGTTCGCATGTTTCTCTTTTCATAAATTTCGCGTAACAAGAATATTTTAAATAAAGGAAACTTTGATTTAAAAAACAAACATGTAGTAAACATAGTCACTGCGGAACAAAATAACATATATTTGTACATTCATTTCGATGTTCTGGCAAACAACTTTGAGTTTTATTACAAACAAAATAGAAGCGAGCGATACTCTTTTTGAATTGTTATAAAAGTTTGTTTTGCAGATCGAACATCGATAGTAGAATGCGAATTGCGATCGAGTTTCGTTAAAGAGTTACCTTTTGTGAGGGAGATGGGTGAATTAGGGATACGAAGCTAGCGAAAAGGGTTCCAGAAAGATCTGTCTGATAAAGTGACGTACAACCATTAATACTATCGATATCATTTGTACGGCTAAAAAGTACAAATTTAGATCCATCTATACATTTTTTTTTTTGTCAAACATAAGTATTGGTGTTGCTAAACATCATTAACTGTACGATAATTTATCATTTTTATAATAATGCATTTGTAAAAACTGAAGGAGTAAATTTTTCTTCCCTATTATTTATGGCTATCTAGTTATCTAGCTATATAGTTATCTTTTATAATAATACGTTTTAAATGATTCCTATTCAATTGTACTTACATTTTTATAATATGTTTTATTTCAAAAATTTAATTCCAACAAAAATAATTAAAACACATTAATTAAAATTCATCGATAATTCATCAATCACATCACTAGTCCGTAACGTAAATCTTTGCTAAACGAAAGGCCTCGTGCGTAGTGTAGTGGGGCTCAGTATTGTGAATTGAGTTAGTTTGTCGGGGACTTTATGGCCTCTTTTCATTTCGGAATACGCGTATTTTACTGCTCCGACTGTTGTTGTGTCTCAACTTGGACCAACAACGGTATAAAGTACGCGGACGTAGAACTTTGCTCCATCGTCTGATTGGATTTTTCCATCAGAGTTATAGTGTACATAGTTTAGCTAAATTAACCCCCTAGAAGAGTTTGGGGATGTTACGATATGAATTACATGTATGCTTTCATAAAAGTTGTTACGGATTTTGTCAAGTACTTTTTTAGTCTGTTAGTCTAAATTTATTTTGTACAGTAAATATTACAAAAATCTTGTACGTAAATATATGTAATGAGTATACTAATACTAATATACTAATCTATACTAATATTTGTATTTTTGTATGTAATAACTCAAAAACTACTGGGCCGATTTTAAAAATTCTTTCACCGTTAGAAAGGTAATATATCAGTGAGTAACATAGGCTATAATTTTTAATTTCACACTGGCGAAGTCGTTAAATATAAAGTAGTTTGTAAACATCACATTAAACTTCTTGGGATTATCAGTATTTTGTAACACATTCTTGATTAGAATGTTAAACCTCAATTCACATATTCTTTAATTCATGACAATCGATTGGATTAATGGATCCAATCAATAGAAAAAGTTTTTTAAATCGTAAATTGTCGATAATTACATCTAAAAAGGCCCAGACACGGCACCTGGTAATAAATCGTTAAAAACAAAAGAAATATAGTCTATAAATCGGACCGCAATGCAATATACGTCTATTAGGCGACCACTTGAAAGGTTGTAAATCTTTAGCCGCCCTAAAACACTCCTGTTTTACAGCTATCCCGAACCGTGCTCCGATTGCTTAACGAGGGAATTGCACGATCGCTATTTTTTTAAACGTCCATTGCATCTCTTATATGGATACCCGCCGACCTCTCGTCTAGAATAGACGCAATGAAAACAGTTACTATCGACGGATAGCAATATATTTTTCTTTTACAGGTCTTCTAATAGTCTTTCAGCTCTGTAGAGTACTAAATCCAAAGTCGGTACGATCAAACGTGAACTCTATGACTATTATGGTTGCACTAATATCGAACTTTGTATTGCAAACTTTTCCAGATTATTTTTGTAGCAAACGTATTGATATAAATTATTTAAGTCTAAATAGGTCTCTTGGGTAACCGTGAGGTGCATCGTTAAACTGTTGGAAGAATTGATTGGTTTGAAAGTAATTATTAATTTTCTTTTAACTTCATTTACAAGGAAACTTGTGATGTTTTTTGATTATCGATTATATCTCTGTTATAAAACTTACATTTGTTTGTTATGATATTTTGATTTTATATTTGCAGTGTTAATCCTTGTTCAACTCATACGGGTGTAATTAGTAGGACGCTGTACATTAACTAACTTACACATCAACACCAATAAATCCAAGGTAATCATAAAGCAATAACGTGCAATGGAGATTTACAACGCGTACCGTTCCCGCTCGGGGCAGATTTATGTGATCGACGGGCGGCGTGTACTCGACTAGACCTTTGCACTATGATACAATCCAAATTATTTTAATTTTCTATATCTATCTTACTTTTTACTTATATTATAAATGCGAAAATTTAGATGCACGTTTGTTAGAGTTTGTAGTCTAAGCTTCTGAAGGGATCTCGATAAAATTTGGCATGGTCTGGAAGTACACATTTGTTTTTTGAATTCCAAGTGCACGGAGTCGCGGGTTTAATAGCGTTTTTACATTTTAGGGGAGAATATTTGGGTTTAAGTTAACTTAAATAGTATTCGTATAAAATCTCAACTTTACGATTTAAATATTGAGTTTCGAAATTAAATTACTTATATAATTTGAATACTAAACTTTTGCTTTATTCATTTTATAGAACTGTAATTAGAATACAAAATCTACAGAAACATACTTTAGCTTTGCTTCAAGTAATCACAATACATTTAAAATAACTTTTTAATGATTAACATCGAAGTCAAATTTTACATCACGGCGATAAAAAAATCTACAAAATTCGTAACGTTACGATAATTTTTATTACATTTTGTGGGTCAGTGGCCATTAAAATCTATAATAAATGATATCTGTCATCGTTCAACGTATAAAAATTTTAAATGTCCAAGGATTAACGCCTCCAGTATTAAATCGAGGTTCATATTTAATGGAGCCCAGAGCTATTCTTAATCAGATTGTAACACGGATCGACAGGGATATTAGCGCTCGCTTTTTTAAACTGTCCAGGATTAACTTAAGCTTTTAAAAAAACATTCATTTTACAACGTTATTATACTGATGAATTTCACTCAGAATTAAATCATAAAACAAACTAATAGTAACAAATAACAGTAACTTTAATGATGCTCTTAAAGACAAAAGTTTCATACAAATTCCAATATTAGTTCAGAACGCACGAGCGGACTAAAGCACAATTCAGACCAGAAAGGTACTGAAAAATAAAGTATAAGATCTATACTGGCCGGTTTGCAAACTTTGTCTCGTACGGGGTGAGGATTTAGTAAATTGAACTCTATGTACATAGTAATAAAGAGGTACCAGATTGGAGAGGCCACTGCAGCTATATTTCAGCATTCGAGCGAATTCTAAATTTGAACGCCACTCCCGGGCATTCCGATTCGGTTTTGAAAAGGCGAGTGCCTCTTCAAATTTACGAGCGGTACGGATTCCGAATAGCGCCGGATAATCGATTTTAACTCGATCTTTATAACGCGTAAATTCCTTTGTAGTTAATGTCGCTGGTTTGTTGAAACTTATAGCTGTTATAAAATTAATTCGATAATTGACAAGAACGATTTTATACAAATCTCGTATTTAAAAACAAAAGTGTACTAGATATCACTAGCGTAACACCAAGTTGGAATGGACGATATATTCTGCTTATTACGAACTAGCTTTCGGTCGCGACTCCGTCTACGTAGGATTAAAAAAATCGAAAATAAGAGCCTATGTGTTCTTCCAGACTATCCTCTGCATTTACGCCAAATTTTATCAAGATCCGTTCAGCTGTTTAGACTACAAACTCTAACAAACATCAATCCATCTGAACTTTCGCATTTGTAATAAGATTAACAAATACGGTTTTTTAAAGCATGTAGCTTGAAAATGACACATGACGGTCAAACGTTTAATTCCTTTCGGTCTCAAGCCGAGCTAAAATAGCCTAGTGAATGAACAACCGAACGAATGAATGAACGAATGTCGCTCATCACTCAAAGACGGACCATTATGCTAATGGGAACTGCAACCGGCCGGCCGTTCGACGAGAGAGCACTGTCACTAATTACATTCCAAATAAAATATTTAAACAATGTAGAAACTCTTTATTATACGTATATTAAGGCATTAGATTAACCAATAATTAGACGATAAAAATAATGCTACGCATTAACTTTTTAATTGCGAAAATTTCAAATCAACAAGAAAGAATATATAAGAAACTAGCTGTTGGTCGAGACTTCGTCCGCGCGGAATTAAAAAAAAATAGCCTAGATTACTCAACAATAAATTACCTCTCTTATGGTAAAAGAATTTTTTAAATCGGTTCAGTAGTTTTTACGACAAAACAAATATAGTACATACAGAAATACAAATCTTTTCCTTTTCCTGTTTATAATATAAGTATAGATCAAAAAGTTATTGCCGGTTATTTTTGTAAGAACCTTAAGACCTATTGAAGCTAATCTTGTACCTAGATTTTTCTCATGATATAGATTTCTTCTATTCATATTACGTGTATTTTTTAAGATCTAGTACTCAAACTAAATCAAATTTGCGACTAAGTATTACTTGATATACAAGGGCCACTGTAAATCGGGTAACCACTCGCGAGCACTCGTTCCGCGATGTAGGTTAAGAAATACCCGCGCTTACAGTATGGAAACGCGTAAAAGCCTCTAGTAGTCCGTCACGCGAGCGAGGCACGCGAATTACTTGCCGTCTTCCTACGACGATTTTTTAACAAACAAATTTTAATATTAAATTCGCATCTAAGGTTCACTACTAGGTTTTTGTAAATAAAAACGTGCCAATTACATTTACATATATGAATTTCTTGCATTAAAAAATATTTAAAACATTAGACGAATCGAATTGTTGTTGAAATAATTCGTCATAGGTAAGCCGCACGTAGGCTAAGCAAGCACCGGCAGACATAATGAAAGCTCTGCTGGTACATATTTTCTATGCAATTACGTGCGCCCTCCACACGACGGCACTTTTCACGAGGTGCATAAATTATTTTGAAGCAACCTTTAATGATGTCGTTTTCACATTTTGACAGAGGCGTATAACAAGCAGTTGAGTCATTACATATTCGCGATCCGTTGAGCCAAATGATGTTTAATTCAGCAACATAATTATACTTAGTTATTAAAGTAGAGTTCCACTGCTGACAATATTCCACAGTAGTGAAACTGTACTTTTATATAAGTGTAATAAATAGATAGCAATAAATTCACATACTCTTGACGTATTCATTCGCATTTTCATATCTCTCGTAATTAATACCACAAAAGAAATTCCAACAATGTACGTCAGAATAACCACAATAAACCAATGGAATTCAGCAAAATAACCAATAAATACACGGCTTAAATCGAACACTTGTCAATTTGTCTCTCATACATTTATGCATGAGTGTCATCGCGTACAAAAAGTATGCGCTCCGAGCCACAATACTCTGCGAGCAAATGCCTTTGTAATTCACATGCGATATGCGTTATGCTCTATGCGCTATGAGCTATGCGCTATGCACTATGCGCTATGTGCGTAACGCGATATGCGATTTTCGATTTCCGAGTTTCGAGTTTCGAGTT
>JAOCNA010000028.1:9141074-9152279 GCA_026546675.1 Papilio helenus | reverse complement strand
TTAGGTTAGGTTAGGTTAGATTAGGTTAGGTTAGGTTAGGTTAGGTTAGGTTAGGTTAGGTTAGGTTAGGTTAGGTTCAATGAAAGTCAATAGATATTCATTACTAATACTACTATAGTCACCGCTAACGCTATCGCTATTTTCACTACTAGAACTGTCCCTAATTTAATTAATAAGTAAATAATAAGTTTAGTTCGATATTTATCTGGGTGCGCCGCGGCAGTGCACCCGCCGAGGCGAGCACATCTAAACACTATTTTTTTATGACCAATAATTCATAGTTGTTCGCTAAGCGCTCATGTTATCATACCCGTCTATTAAGTATGGTATTTACCGTCATACAATATTTTTTCGATACTTTACACGCGTGATTTATCAAACTAATCAACCTTATTTAGACAAACTATAGTTAGATAGTTTGTAAACGTGAGCTGTGAAACTAATCCACTATCAATCTCGCAAGTTGTTTGGATTTCCCGTTGCCAAGATTCGTGTGAATTTCTTAATTGCAAGTCTTGTCTGTCGCCGGATCCGACGCAGGAAATTAGAGAGGCGATTGAGTTAAGAAGCAATTTGCGGAATCTACCTTCGCTTGTAGCGGTGACTAACGGCTACCAGCACACCTAAGTGATCGCCGTTATTATACTGGTGGGTGGTCGCGTGGCGTCCTCGTCGCGTCCTCGTCGTCTCGCACACCGCGAATATGATATAACGCCAAAACACAACAACACACACGTTAAGTAGTTAATACATTTCATTATAGTTACATTGTTATATTTTCACTTCTCTCTGATAAAATAAACACAATCTTACTAATATTATACTCACTACTACTAATATTAGTTATAAATGCGAAAGTTTGGATGGATGGATGGATAGACGGATGTTAGATTGTTAGATTTTGTAGCCTAAAGTGCTGAACGGATCTAGATGAAATTTGGCATAGATGTAGATGATTTCCTGGAAGGACATATAGGTTACTTGCTTTTGTTTTTTTAATTCCACGAGGACGGAGTCGCGAGCGAAAGCTAGTCATATATAAATAAAAGTGTAACCGCAGTGGAAACACATTGTTCTATTTTAACAATAAACTACCACCGAGGAGATACAGAAAATTCGTAAACAAACGCTTCATGCAATATATAAAAAATAACAGATTTCGTGAAGATGATATATTTGCGTCGCTGTTAACATAAATCGCATTTTTTTGTCGGTCTGTCAGCAAGCTGTGTATGTTCCGGGTAACTTCCGAAACGGCTTTGCCGATTTTGACAGGACTTTCACTGGAGGGTAGCTGACATGGACGGGCATATTATAGGATATCATCTTCCTCAGTCATCACTCCTTTTATGATCTTGTCACCTTTCACGTAATCCATCCATCTCTTTCTAGGTCTACCTCTCCCGGTGTACCACACTCATAACTAAAGTTCTTCTTACATGCGATTCATCCTTCCTTATAACGTGCCCATACTATGCTAACCTTTTACTCCTGAATTTCTCTACCACTGGGGCTACTTTTTAACTTTCTCTAAGATACTCATTTCGTATCTTATCCATTCGTGTCACCTCACACATCCATCTTAACATTCGCATTTCATCCTTTCACCCGTCCCTTTTACTGCCCAACATTCAGATCCATACATTATGACAGGTCTTACGATGTCCTTGTAACTGTTCCCCCTTATTTTAAGGGGAATTTTAGGGTCGTATATTACTCCTGTGACCTGTCGCCATTTCATCCATCCCGCTTTTATTCTTTTTGACACGTGACGGTCAATATCGCCGTCGCTTTGAATTAATGAGCCGATGTACCGGAAGTCGTAGCAAACTGGAAGATAAGCGCCATCTGAGGGGATAAAACTGGATAAGTCCCCGAAGTTTATAGGCTATATTTTTTTTTAATCTGCGCTGTCAAAATATAATTTAATAAAATAATATGGACGAATTTAATGGGAATGTAGGTGATGCACGCGGGAATGTCTTAGACGACAATGTTTTTAAATTCCGCGCTAACAAAACTTGCCGTCGACAGTACGTAGAATAATAATAAAACAAGCAATTACCAGCATTAGGATCGCGCCTTCGATCACCAGTAACATTATATTTTCTCGAAGATAGTTTAGAAATTGCGTGTCACATACATAGTTGTCGTGGATGTTTTTACAAATTCACAAGCAGTAACTATTTTAATTAAGTTAAAATCGATTGTTTTAACTTTCGCGATACATTATTAAGTATCGCGAAAGTTAAAACTGGCCCTGGCCTTATCCCACTCACAGGGGGTCATCGAACACGGTTTTTGAAACCTTGATATTTTGACTTAATTTGTACATTAACTTAAAAAAAAAAACATACAGACGACTTGAATACCTCCTTCTTTTGGGAAGTCGGTCAATTAACATTTATTTTTCAAATTAAATAAATATTTTGTCGTTAAATGTTATAAGAGTAAAAGGTTAGCATGGTATGGGCATGTTATGAGGAGGGATGAATCATGCAACGAAAATAACTTTAGTTATGAGTGTGCGGGGGTATACCAGTAGAGGTAGACCTAGATGGAGATGGAAGCAACAGAAATGTCATCAAAGGTCAATGGATGATGGCGGAACTATGTTTAGCTGAACACGCTCGTAAATCTGACGTCTACGAGATCTGAATGCAATACGTTATGTTGTATTTCACACGTATGCACGTGAAACCGCACGCTGCTCTACCCCGTGACCGGTGGACGCTCGGCATTTAGTTGGAGAGCGCAGGTCGGCACGATACACTTTGTTGGCAGAGCGCAATGCCAACTCATTATACACTCATAGTATTTATAGATCAAATATAGTGAATGAATACAAGGAAAGAAACCCGCGGACAGCCAACTGTAGGTCAATATGAAGGTATTGTAACGGCTGGGAAGCCATCAGCCGGAGTAAGAGGTGCCATGGGTCCAGGGCGCAGGGCGCCAGCCAAAAGTCCTTTCGTCCAAAAGTGCTGGGGCTAGAGGTCGGAGTGTGCACAAATCAAATGGAACCCCCACAGTGCATTTCACATTGGCGTTATATTATTCCTGTTGTAATCCAGCGCTGACATCTATCATTGGATTAGAATTTAAAATGTATCCGACGTTCAATAAATAAAAACATCGTGATGCAACCTACGCGTAGCTGCGAAGAAATGGTGTATGTGAAGTCAAACGACCCGCGCTAAGCCAGCGTGGTTTGCTAAGGCTTAGTCTCGTCTAAATCACAACGTAATCTTGAGATATATATGTAACAATCAATTATCACATTACTTTATTTATAAGATTAGGAGCAGACGAGCAGTGGAGCCATTAATGATAAGAGCATACCACAGGAACCGCAGATTTGTTGCCGGCTGTGGAAGAAGAGGTACGATCGGTTCATAAAGAAACCTAACTCATAGCGGTTTGAAAATACCGCCGATGGTATTTCTTCCGCCAAAGAAAAGGTGAGAAATGGTACGATGACGGGAATCGGCGACAGGAATTGTTCCAAACTAATCTTTGGGGCACTTCCGAGAACTGACGTCCGTCTACAAGACCAGAGTGTCGAGCCGATCAGTAAGAGTTCGATTGTTTAACTTATCTCATAACCTTCAACTTTTAAACGAAAAAACATAGCCAGCATTTTGTTTTAATGTGTTAAAGTAGTGGAATTTTGCGATTGGGCAAATCATACTTTAACAGACACAAGCTCCAATATAATCGTCAAAGACGTATTCTATTAAATAATTTGACAAAAAAAAAACTTGTACTAGCGCTTTGGAAAGCTTTGGAGTTAATAAAATTTCTAATATCATAATTTTAGATTAAAACTGTAACCAGAAAGTACCATAACCTCATAAAAAAAAAATTCTGAATTACGTTAAAATTACTTTAAAACCTTTGAGAAGTTACATTTCTTCAATATAGCCAGCAATCTATTATAATTAAATTTGGCGTAAACCCTCGTCTTACAACACTTCAACGAAAGAGGTTCTCTTTTAATTAGTTAAATAAAATGTTTATTAAATTTCATTATTAATTTTACTCTTTGCTTTAGAATATGAAAATATTTACTATCAAAGAATTAGTGGTACTTTTCTTGTATAATGTTCTCAATTAAAACTGATCTCATTACTTTATTCTTATCCCTTTATTACAAGAATCATTCCTATTGTTATTTACAACTACAAATCTATCTAGTATTTTGAGTATAAAATAAGTATAATTTTTCAATATTACTTATTACAAAAGGGATTTTTCACCTTTAACCTTCTAAACAGTCAGACTAAAAATATATATTAATAATTATAATTCTAGAAATCCTATCAAATACGTAATTTGACGATAGTATCTAATGAACCGAACGTGAGCCGCAAATAAAACTACAAAACTCACGTACCTTGAATCGTTAAAACAGGTTTTATATGTGGGCGTTATATGTTAAGGGTTAGCATTGTAAAGGTTGATATTTAAATTAGTAACTCTCATTAAATGTTTTAGAGTTTACCTGCATTACAATTAACTACCTCAGACACACAAAAGAGTGGATGAGTAATTTCGGTACACTTATGAACTCAAGCTCTCTCTCTCTTTAAAGTCATTAACACATTTTATAAAGATGTAAGGTTGATATATGTTTTCTACTTGAAGGTACTTTACGTTTTGACATGTGAGTCCTCCAATCTGTATTACGACGTACGGACACCCTGATACCCTCTTTATAGTGTACGTGTCTAGAAATGTGAATATATGAAAACGAGCTACCAACTTTTACTTTAAAAGCGTAATTTAGCAGAGTTAAGCACCTTGTCATATTAATAAAAAGTTGGATGGGACTCATTACATACTTATTATCAATACTAATTGTTATAAAATGTCACGACGTCATGAGTAGCAGAATTCATGTCCGTGGAATAATCGAGATGTTTCCAGAATGTTCTATCGCAATGCCATCTGTTGGCGAGTAGGGGAAAAGACTTTCTGCCTAGAACATTCGAAGTGCCATCGAGAATGTTCCATTGAAAAATGTATGTGAATCGAACAATCGCGAATGTACTAGAACAAAATGACAAAAGAACATCGAAATTAGGGCTATATACGGGGAATCAGATCCGAACCGGGAAGTCTTACGGTGGAAATTGAACTGTAAAGAAGAAGTCTTAAGTGAATTGCGAAGAAGATAAAATGATCGTGAGGTGAAAGTGCTAGTGTTATAGTGTCAGTGGTGTTTTGTGAAGTGTTCAGTGTTAGTGACTCTGTGTTTGTGAGTTTGTACTTTTATATATTTATTAAACAATGGCAAGGTGTATTTTATTGAAACTACTCAAAAAGTATCTGCAAAAACTACTGTCTGTCAAATTGTATTTTAAGACTAGACCTAAGCAAACAGTCTATCAGTGTCTTGCTGTCTGTCGTATTTAGTCCACCACCCTGCCTGTGCACACAGACTAATCTATCTTGAAGCCTAGTCGATACTCTACATCCAGTGTGAAGGGACTTTAATATTTAAAACATCATCAGAATTAATGAGTAGATAAACATAAAAAAAAATGTATCCACGGGAACTGTAACTATTTTCGGAATCAAAAAAGCCTATCTTCTATGTCTATGCCAAATTTTATCCAGAACCATTCAGCCGTTTATGCTACAAACTATAACAAACGTTTAAACATCCATCCATTTAAACTTTCGCATTTATTGTATTAGTAAGACGTAAGATAAATCATAAAATATAGGAAAACTTTTCAATCATTCAATAAATAAATATTATAACAAAAAATACCAAACAATTTTCATTAATTCCGTCCACAAATTCTAATTATTAAAGAATGATTTTATTTTTAAAATGTTGATTCATTTTAAAAATAGATAATTAATTATAAACATTATAATTCAATATTTTATTTATTTTTACTTTAAAATACAAATTATTCTAACAAAAATTACAAATAATTTTCATTCATCGGGACATTAAAATACAAAAGAATTAAAAATGATTTTATTTTTATGATAACATTTTTCATTTTATAGAATTAGCTCGAATAAAGATATTTCATTTTTAAAATTGACAAACCATTTTTAAATGCTAATAAAAACAAATGATTTTTCTTTTTGTCAATTTTAAATATTTTTGATAATCTTTTCTTTAACAGATCAATTTCAAGAAAATAGACCATAATTAAAAAATAAAAGTAACGTAGAATAGACGTTGCAAATTATTTTTCTAACCCCAATGATCAGTTTTGTCTGATGTTATTCCATTAACTAATTATGTCGTGTACGGTAACGTTAGAGAATTGACAGCCGTATGTTCTAACATTCAGCAGAAGGAAAAAATATTTAGATGTATTTGGACAACGTGGGCATGTCGTAAACGCGAATGGGAGGGTTAAATCTCATTACTTTATAGCAGATGTAAAGCGATTTATAGAGGTAGGCCCCTAGGCTATATTTTGTTATGTTCCAATAATTCGAAGGTTTTAGATGTTAGTCTGGAGCCCGCTTTGCGCTAAAACTAACTCGAGCAATGTAAACTAATCATAACTGTCTAAAATTTGTTTTAATTGTATTAAATTCTAATGGCGTAAATAATGTATTCAAATTTTCAACTATATTAAAATCTAATTAAAATGTTGAAATATCTAGAGCGTACACTCACCTTCGACTAAATTATCACACAACTCTTTAGTCTCTCTTTGATTCCTATGAGCTTATATGAATATTAGTTGTGCAACTAAACAGTTGAATTTACTGCAAAACAATCGACAATAAGTTACTTTTTTTTAATATATAAACAGATCTAACTTTAAGAACTCGATCGGAAATTGAAAAATAATATAATTTGTTACAAAGACGCCGCATGCAAAAATGTTTAGAGGGCATTGCAGCACTGCAGGCATCTGTGTCTCGTCGTCACGTGGTTGTTTGTATTGTACAAGCGGGCGGCTCGAACGCCGCGGTTAGAAAACGTTACACAAGACTTCAGAACTTACAGTTATAATTCAAAAACCATTTTCCTTAAAGAATCTCTCGATCTTTACTAACTACATTTTCGTATTTTACAAATATTGACATCACAAATTAAAAAAAATCTTTACTCCGTTACTTTCAAAACATAGTCTAAAAATGTATGTATTTACAAAAGAAATAATAATTCCATTTTATTTTTTTACACTTATTAAATAGATGTTGTGGATACTACATAAAAATCTTTAAAAAAATCGCTCGTTTGTACTGAACATAATTCTGTTTACGTGCCGCAGCACATGGCACAAGGGTCGCCTTTAATTAAATTTAAAACTTTTGTGTGACGTCACGCAGGCACGTTGCGTGCACTAACTCATCCTGCATCTATCTAGTGCACTAACTTTTTAAAACTTATACTTCTGTAAATTCATTAAAAATGTCATTGAGTTTTATTTTTGCCTCAAAGTTATAATTGCAATAAATTATATGAACAAAAAAATGAAAATGTGTAAAAGACGCGGTAAAAATTTACTGTTAGTGCGTGTTATGACTAGGATTTTTTGACATCCATATGCTGTCAAAATATCCTAGAACTTAAATCGCTCGATAAATTCTGTAACAATTGTTATTAGTGTTTTTTTTAACCAAATCTAAAAGCTATTTAGACTTTTAAAGATAAGCAACGAATCTTCAATCGTGGATGTCTATGGGCAGTGGTCGTTTCGCTATTACGGCGAATTCAGGTAGCTTATTTACCACCTTATGTTATAAAAAGTTTAAAACTCAAAAGAGTTTATCTAGTAGGTCAAAATAAGAGGTTAAAGTACTTAAAAATTGTTAATATAAATAAGAAATATTCCAATCGACAGTCCTTATCAAGCGAGGCCATAATTTCAACGATAAGAGGTTTTGACTTAATTTCATTTTAAAACTTTGCCAAGATTCTCGAAAAGCTCTTTAAAGTTCGCTCGAACACATCGGCAGATGATAAATCCTTAAGCAACACACAACTTTACTTTTCTCATTGTACTAAAGATGAGATTACGGGGCCCTGAGAAATTATTTTATCAAACACGTTCCGTTCTTAGATGTAAGCTTCAAAAATCTTCCTCGACTTACAGCGAATTTCAACTAATTGAAAAACTTTTCTAATTATAGGCTTAACAGATACTTGGAGTAAATCGCCTTAAGGATAAACAACACCTCAAGAATTTGCGCCCGGTGAGTGCGTCACACGGCGCAAGACACGAGCTACGGCATATTTGACATAACTTGTGTTTTAAAAAATATATGTCTTTAACCATAAGAAAGTAATTTTCTATTTAACCTTTGCTTTCCCCCAATGGTGTTATAAGTCTGGTACAGAGATAACAAGCGAATATTCTGTGGCGACAACAAAAAAATTATACAAGTCATAGCCCGCACACGCTTCAGTATATGACTTACGTTAATAAATTTACAAGTCTACGAATTAACGCGACTGCACCTTAAATTTGAGTTGAATAAAAATCACATTATAGCCCCTGTTCACCCGACGCTCTCGATGCAGCCTTGAATAGCAATAAATGTTAACTTGAATAGCTTTGTTTCAATGTGTAAGCTTTTATAAGGCAACTCTGTTGCATGCTTGATGCGGGAAAGTTGCAAATTTTATATTTACTACCCGACATTTGAATACAAACTGCGCGAAGTTTGGTCGAGGGTAGATAGATAATTTGTGTTACTCCTACTTCTGTTACAATATAATTCAATTTATTCGACTATGAATATCAAAGTAATGGATGATGATATGGAAATCGTTATTGTTCTTTTTAGAAGTTTTATCTTTGAGTTACGAATTGATATCAATACAATCTTTTTTTACTTCATCTAAATCTATAACTCTATACTAATATAATAAAGCGTAAAGACATTACTTCGTGGCGTAGAATGTCAGCAATCACAACATGTTTTTGAATAATTCTTTCTTTGATAAAAAGCCGTACACTTACAACACGCTTTAGGCTATATATTTTCACGCTATTAAACTTATTAAGCTGCCAACATCAAGGAAGCAAGCTTACCAATGTACAGTAATTGGTATCAAATGTCAAAGGCCTTCGTTGTCATTTGTGCATTTGAATTACATTTGCAATTGAGAATTTGACGAATGTAAACAATAAAATAAAGTTTTTATAATTCCATGCGGATGAAGCCGTAAGGGAACAGCTAGTATTAAATATTCGACTCATTTACAAGCGAGTAGCCGAATGTCGAACTGTCGATGAATCGTTAATAATCTGGAGTCAGCTGGTTACAGCATTCATCTCGATATTTAAAATCATTGTAAGTTTGGAACAAAAATGTAAGAGCACGTTAAATATTAAATTAATTCTCTTCATTTTACGAGTAAATTGCAACTGAGAATAATTAAAAAAAACTTGTAACACAAACTAAGATTAATAATGTGAAAGAAAGAGTTTCAGTCACCTCATTTAGAATCTTCTAAGATATATAGAAATGTACCCAAACAGAAGACTACTAGATGTAATAGTTTTTGTATTAGACTTCATATAAATTCCTGTTAAATTTATATAAAACGTAACATAAATTATGTCAAAACCCTCGCCAAATATGATCCTTAAAACAAATTAGTCCAAGTATAATGTACATACAACATCGCCGTCAACCAAAACAACTCAAAAGTCATTTTCCGAATGATCAATTTTATGAGAAGTTATCCCCACGTTCATTCTTTATTCATCGAAAGTGCACCCAAAAAAACTTCCCGTCTTAGACGCTCGTTAAGTAAATTAATACGAGTATAAAACATGATTAAAAAAATTACGTCGACAACCTGAAGGGTCCGAAACGAGGGGGAATCCCTCATGAATGAACGCTTTCTCATATCAACAAAACAATTTTATAACTTTCATTTTTACATTTCTGCCAAGCGATTGTCGACTCTATAAAGATAGCGTTAAGTTGAATGCGTCATGATAAAGTTAGTTGCATCTAAAAGTTTAGCATGAGGTTTGGATATAACGCTATTGTTTATTCAGTCTGCACTAGATTTAATGTACATTTTAAAATTATACTTAAAATGTTATGGTTTAGTACAAAATCTTTTCGATTCGGGAATATGTTACTTTCCTAGTTCTAACTTCCTCGTATGTACATCATACCATATAATAAAATTGGAGTGTCTGTTTGTAATATCAAGAGAAAATTTCCAGATTTCGGGAATGTATTTGCGTTGCTGATCCCACACAAAGGGTCTGATCACATAACTCTAAGTTTCATTTACGTTTTAGCTTAAACATGTGTCAACCTTTCTATACCATTACTAACGCCCGATGACTTCTACAATATCAATCAGACGCAACCAAAATTGCCAGTGCACAAATCTCATTCAAAGTCAATAACGTTATGCTTTTTTGCATACGTGCTGCCCCCTATTCAATGCACGAAAAAGTAACAAACATTCATTTAATATATCCAATTTTAAAATGTATTATTTGAATATTAAGACCAATTTAATTACGTTGTGAGTTTGATAGATGTCAATTGTTTTTTGTAATTTGATTCGGCAGCGATAATGCAACAAAAACAAAACTGACGAATACCATAACGTGAGAGGTGAACGACATTATGATGCGTATTGGTGACGTCATTCTTCCAAAAACAGTAAAGAAGGTGCTTATTAAAAACAACTCACCTAAATGTCTGTGTGAATGACTTCATATTAAAATAATAAATGGACCACGAATTATTTTATTATTAAAACAACCGATGCGGAGGAATTGTGTACTGTACTGTGTGATTTGGCTTTTGCTCGTCATAAACGCTTTATCGCGAGACTCGGCGGACGATGACACTAAGGCGAGGGTTGCCAATCTGTGTGCCATCCTTGAAAAAGCAAAAGTTTCTTTGTATTACTCTAAAAAACTTAGTCGCTGTTTGGTTAGACATTTATTTTTACTTTTTAATTGTTTAACCGTTGGTCTAATTCATTCATTCATCGTCATCATTCATTCAGGTCGCATTCTTTCTTGTTAGAGCGTGCGCACACATGACACTAAACTATCGCACAACTGTTTAGTCGCTTTGATTCCTATGAGCTTATATAGAGGTGCGCACCCTACTCGATTTTAATTGTGCAACTAAACAGTTGAATTGGCTGTGAAACAATCGCAACAGTTGTGCGATAGTTTAGTCAAAGGCGTGCGGCCGCTCTTAGACTGAATACAAATATAAATAAAC
>JAOCNA010000028.1:9124649-9135931 GCA_026546675.1 Papilio helenus | reverse complement strand
TTGACAGTCGAGGCAGACGTCCTCGACAATGACCTTACACGGCATTATAGCAGATTTGTTTTGCACTTTCTTGTCATAAATTTAAGTAATGTAAAGTTATATTGTTAAAAAATCTCACGGTCGAATTGTATTTTATATTCAGGTTTTTTTAAGTAGAATCTTTTTTTAAGGATATATATTTCGTCTACATTCTTTTCGATTGACTAGTCCCGGCAAAGACCATAAGAGAAGTCGTTAAGACTCGTTCGGGATGGTCTCATAACTTGCCCACTAGTATGTTACTTGGCAAACTTTGTGCTAACCGCCGTACAGGTTATTATCAAAGAGTAGACACCGTGTTAAAGGGTAATAGTGTTTTAATTTAGTCTTGGAAGTTTAAGAACACTTTTAATACTGTTATTCGCTCGAGTGTAAAATACCCTTACGGACTTTTTTTATTAGTATTTTACTATTATTGAGCTGAAGTGTTGAATTTGGACATTCTGCATTCATTAATCTTTGACAATCGCTCATTATCAAGTTCCAAGAACAAGAAAAATTGACGTCATCATGTAAGAGGTGGCGCTAGGATCGCATATCCTTTATGAGACCTGTTAAAGCTTACTTTCCAATAAACTTAATATTTTTATGTGACGGGTCGGTAGTAAAAATGTCTTACGTTTGACGTTTGTTGGACGATTTCGCTGAATTTCGCATTAGGTCTATGATTGTTGCGATTCTCCGCAACATTTTTGTACGACGATCGCTTAAGCCGAAAGTTTTACGACCTAATTTCGTAACCTCAAGTCGAGCGTCTCTTAGGAATTAAAGTGGAATTACAAAAAGAGCAAACCTTAACTAAAATAAACTTCTTAACTTATGGCATATTTTTTACGAAGCTGAGTAGATTTGTTATTATAATAAATAAGATATTAGGTAGAAGTTAGCAGAATATTAAAGTGCCAAATAAACATTTAAATTCTTAGAAAATTAAAACTAAAACAAATTGTAGTAAGAACTTTGTTGTAAAAATATCGATATCCACAAAAACAACACCAAGCACCAATTTAAGTTATAATAAATTCAAATAATTCAGTAGAAACCGCGAACAAATGAAAACAGCAACTGCAATAAAATGAACATAACTTAACAAAACAAAACTTCTCCCTAACGAAGCAGACTGTGTTAGGGCTTAAGACAATAAACAATCTGAAAACAAAAATAAACTATACAGCGTTCAGTTGACTAATAACACTATACTAAAGGGCCATCGGATCTTAAGTGGGGTCTAAAGTGGAGGGGAGACAGTATGGGGTAGTTAAAACAAAGGCGGGCCTATATTGGAATAAATTACTGCTTGCGCGGCGCAGTCGTTCAGACATAGGGGCAGACTGCCTTTTTATAGTCCCATTCTCTGTTGTTTTAAAGGGGTTAAAAGACATTATTTTGATCAAGTGAGCCGTTTTAGAATTAGTTTTGTCAACGAGTCGGTGTTTAATGATTATTTAAATCCGTTAAAACAATAAGTAACAAATGTTTAGAAACTATTCATATACCTAGTTGAATAATTCTCTTGTTAGATTTAATAGATATAAAAAACCAATTTCCTTATAATTTACACAAACTGTGCTAAAAATGAAGTAAACAAAGGCGTTGAATGCAAAACCAAACTCATATGTAAATACGAAATCCCAATAAGTTTGAAAACTGGGCGACCGATTTAATATCTATATGAAACGATCAAATTAAAATTGCATTTCATATCCGAGAATGAAACGTCCAACTGGGTTACCCGCCACTAATGTATGATGCATTGTACAGAGCAGTGCGAACTCGGACCACTCCATTGTGATACTGTGACCCGATTCACTTCGGGGTCGTTTATACCTCACGGTCTGTGCAGTTCCCAGTTCCTAGTTCAACACAAACTTCGATATACTTCGCGGTCTTCGAACAGTTACCAGTTCATAACAAAATTCAATTGCTAGATGCATTGTTTTACTTTGGTAAATCGATGGCTTATTTTTATTAGATAATTAGAATATTCATGGACATGTAATAAGGGACTTGTTTTTATTATTTCTGGTATCACCATAATCGTATGTTGTAAAGGTCTCAACAAACAGCGAACAGCGAGGCGCTGTCGTCAGCGGGCGCGACGCGACTGATAACGAATAAGCTCTTTGAGATAAAATCTGTGTGAAACAAACCACCGGATTCGTTCTAGATTTTAGCTAATTGAACTATCGATTTCAAATAAACAAACAACTTCATTGCGCTTAAAACTTACGAGATTCGTTAACAATAGTGTAAAGAATACATTTAAAAGCGCAGCATCTATGTTGAAACGTAACTATCTTTATATCGAATTCTAGAAATCATCTCGATTCTTTTCCCATAATATTGTTTGTTAAAAAAGAATCTCAGAATCTCTCCTAAAGTATTTGAATTGTATTTTACAATTAATCTAATAGTATTCTCGAAATGTTGAAACCCTTGTAACGTTACATCTATCTCGTACAAGATAAACTTCAGATGTTATCTAATAAAATTATTCCTTCAAATTCCAACCTTTAACGTTATTAAGATGTTTTCATAAGATAAACCACTCGTAGATGTTGAACGTACAATGTAAATCTAGGTATCACATATTTAATCAAACCTGCATGAATATGCAAATTTAAGGTTTTAATTTTCATTAATTCCCCAAGCGTCGGGTACGGAAGGCACCTTTACTAATGGAAATCATGATGTTTTACTCAATATTGTTTATATGTATGGAGATAGATTTAAATTTATGAATTAATGTACATTTGCTGAAATTAAATATGCTTAGATGATTCCAACTTCAATTCGTACTGAGAAATTAAATAATTTATTATCATAGTTGGTAAAATATTTACTAAACTAATGAACCGTATTGGACGATCAGTAATTAAACTATAAATCATTCTCAGCGCCTCAATCTGACACTCTCGCACTCTGCGCTGCTTTTGCTACGTCGAAGAACCTCTCCGCTGATTCAAAGTTCGTTGGATTCCCGTTGAAGTTGCACATTAACTTGATATCGGTGTAATGTACTATGTTTCGAAATAACATCTGAAACGGAACTCTAACTAGATGGTTTAAGGCAGTGTTTAGATGGCTTCCCCAGGGGAGTACGCTTGGACCGCAACTGTAAGTGTTTGCAAGTGAAGCATGATCTTAAGATGATTTATGATATGTAAGGCTTGACGTTTACGAGTTACCAACACCCGGTAGACCTTTTAATCAACTGTGCTAACGTTATGCGTAGAGATTTGGAGTGGTTAAGATTTGCAATCGATGTCAATAATAATAACAGTGAATGTTTGAATGTGTATATGTTGTCATAGTTTAGTACTAGTATTTAGTGACCTCCGACTGTCTATTCTCCCTTTTACATCTTGGGAAGGGGGGTGGCTGAAATCCAGCTCGACATTGGATCTCTGGATCTCAACCAGTATCAGTTACACTATATCACTCCCTTTTGCCATCTGTTACAAATTTTCATGTATGTTTTTTTTTGTATAACATTGTACATTTTATTGATGGCAATAACAATGTTATTTATTAACACGTTATTTGCAAAGAACTATTTAATATTGTTAATGAAGTACATTTAACGTATCTATTGAATATTTATAACTGTAATTTATTACAAAGTACTCAAGTATTTTTTTATGTCTAATATTTAATAGGCGATCAAATTCTCCGTTCAGTTTCGGTCAACGCAGAAGATTCGATTTTAAAATCCAGCCGTAATTTCGTATATTTCTCCCCAAGGTATCTCACGTGCGATCAGCATTACGGTTTGGGGATGGCAGAAGGGTAGTCTAAATCGTTAACTGTGATAAGAAAAATACAAAATCACCTGAAATTCTAGGTCACGTATAAAAATGTTTTAAATAAACTTGCCTCTTGTTAGATAAAATACTTGTTGTTATAATTGCCAATTTATTGTGAAATAATTTTGTACAAGGGAATTAAAGTTGGCAAATTATTTTTTTAATGTAATATTGTTTGAAAATATGAACATTTATTTGACATAATGAATTATAACTATAGAAGAAAGTCTGTCGAAATAAAATGTAATTACGAGACCTATTCTTCTAAAATTATTTTCCTTAATTCAAAGCAATCAAATAATTTTGCTTCTGTATTTACACGTGGGTTTTGTCCGGTCACGGCGTGGGTCCGGGTACAATGGGGCATACTAATAGGCGTCCCCTATTAATTATGTCGGACGAGAAAATTTCAAGGCAAGAAATCCTAGCCATCAAGCGTAATGCCAAATGAAATGGGTCCACTCTCTGGACCCTTGAATTACTTGTTGGTGTGTGGTATATGTCATGGAATTATAACGGGAACTTTCATTTAAACTTTCAACTACACATAAAAATTACTAATATTATACACGCGAATGTTTAGATGGGTGGATGGTTACAGTTTGTAGTCTAAACTGTTCTTAATGAAATTTGACACGAACACATAGGAAGACAAGAACACATAGGCTACTTACTTTTGTTATTTTTACGTTGCGGACGAAAGCTAGCAAGAATAAAAGAATAGAATTTCGAAATTATACACTAACTACTTAACATTAAGGATCTCTTCTTAAAACGAAAAAAAAATCTAATATTGACGAACTTTTATCTACTATCAGCACTTAAGTTACATCTCTATTCATTTATGTAATTAATGAAGAAACTGTTATTCTTATTAAGGCTAACTTTTTTATTGTATTACTTATTTTCCGCTTGTAATTTGGACCAAACATGCAATGTCGTCGGCTACAATTCATAGCCGTCATAACTCCAACCTGTCCAGATTGTCCGGCCGTGTCGCTTGTATTTTGCACCAAATGCCTTTGCGAGTCTACATTGAGGTTTTATAGTTTTCTACCGGTCGAATGTACCTTTCTTGATACAAAAGGGATTGTAAATAAAACCATCGTGTTCTTGTTAATTAACTCTTTGTGAAATTCTAAACAACAATGTTTAAAATAACCAATCTGTATTCTTTAGGTTTTTTAATCTATATAATGAAATGAAAACTTTATACTTTTGGTAATTTTATAGAAAAATATGAATAAATTATTGATGTATTATTATTCATATTAAATCCATAAATTCAGTTGGATATAAAATAAACCACAATTATGACCATTACATTTTTGTTGCACGACCGCAATTACATCAAAACATGTTAATAAAACAAACAAATGCGGTTAAAAATTCATGGTATAATATATTTCATAACCACAAAAATTAAAAATAAATAAAAAAGTAACATAATTACAATTTGATTGGAATTGCAATTCACACAAGTGTCGTTCTATAAAAATATTTTTCTATTACAACTCAACTGTTTATTGCCACAATAGAGAGAACACATAATGTAAGAAAATACCATAATGATGCGAGCAAAGCGACATCCTCGGCTATTATTGTTAAATCAGACGTAACACAAAACAACTTAATACAATACACAAAAGGAAAAACTGAAAAGCGGAGAAACGCGAGAGATGGCTCGGTATAGGCGGACGATCCAACGACCTAGTTGTGGACAATTGGACGGTGGGGAGAGATTTATCACTGGACAGGTCGGAGTGCGCTTTGAACTTCTGTTTAGTAAACTCATGATGTTTTTAAGACACTTTATTTATCTGTCAGAAAACACAAACAACTATATTCTGTCGTGTAATATAAATTAGTATTGAATACCGGCGTAGTAATGGGACAAATGTATTATTTATTAATTGATGAAGAAAAAAAAACAGAAATGAAGCTTAATAATACTATGATAAAAAATGTAATCAACAGTCTCCATAGTTCTTTGGAACTGTAGGAAAATATTTTTATTTTTAATTTTCGATAGACAACGTATATGACTCATGTTCTAGAAACCTAAATCTCCATTTAAATCTTATTTGAACGCATTGCATCATAGAAGTAATTGATTCGATTGGCATTCATTGAGAACTTCCTTTTATGCTTCTGTTTGCTTATTCCGAAGACTACTAAAGTGTATTTCAGATGAATTAAAATGTACAGTATTATACTAACCTCTAATTACATTAAATTCACAAATTCTTTCCCCGCTCAGTTTAGGAACGCTCACTTGACAAGTAATTTGAGATAACAAGATTTCTGTTACGCAAGCGAAGATAAAATGTTATTTTATGGATTACCACAAAAAAGGAAACGAAAGTATTTGAGTCTTGCTTGTGTTTCTCCGCATCTTAAGCTCTTGAATTCCACAAAATGGCCTTAAAAATACATTGAAACGTCACGTAGTCGTGCCGCGGCCCCACTTGTCTCACGACATTCAACTCCGTACACATAAATCAAGGCTACTTAAAACACGATCTGTCAAATGTTGGCGCCTTTACACCACACTGTAAGATTCAGGGACGAACCTATCATTAATTGATTTATTGCAAGAAATAACTGTAAGGTTATATCGATTCTTTAATAGTAATTAAGAATGTATGTTCCATATTTTCGACACTTTTACGTAGGGATTTTATTCCCTTTTTCTTATTCCTTGTAACAACTATATGGTCATACATTTTAAACTACACTTGTAATAGTAATGGTTTGTATATTCCTTTTATTTATAGAAAATGGTCATAATTAAAAAAACATATCTTTAAAACATTTTTCTATTAGATGTCGGAGACGTTACGTGAGGTGTAAATACAACGTGTTATCTGCGAACACGTGTTGCGGAGAGATTAATAAAAAATATGTAAAATGCAGGGTTTCGGTGCACACCGGGGTGGTCTATGTAACACGTGTGACAACCACTTGTTCCAAGTTTTATAGTTTACTAAGAGATTACTAATGACAAAAAAGTTTAAACCAATTTTAATTTGCTAAAATTCTATATCTTATATTTAATATGAAATATAAAAATATTTAGTCATATAAAATAAGTTCTTAGTTAAAGTAAAAATAATATTTGAATAACTCGCTTTGTTGTTTTTACTGTAACATAAAAAATATTTGATTAAATATTGTGGTTTATAAATAAAGGCGGTCTTTTGGTACTTAAGTGAAGACTTTAATATAAAGTTCTTGAAAGAACCTAATATCTTTTTTCATCGTAAAAATGAACAAAAATGATAAGGTTTCTCTTACGTACAAGTTTAAAAATTAAGCCATAAACCTATCGGCTATTAGTAACTAGAATAATTTCATTAAAACATTTAAAGTAAAAATAAATTAACAGGTTTAACAAACGCCTATTTACATATAAAATAACCTATAAAGGAAACAAAAACACTAAAAATAAGGATATTTACAAAAGTTTACAACAAAACATCGTCAAATTTTATAAGTCTGTCCGTACTGTTTAGATTCAAGTTTATTGCATTACACCCTTCTGAATTAGCGATGGTCACTTTCAGCTTCTAAATGCGGAAAATTATCAATTAAATTAATAGCCAAGCGATTTTTTACCTTAACGCTTTAGTTTTATAACTCAATTCGTTAAACTCTTTTGTATATCAATTGCAAAAAGCTGCAAACAAAATTATTCTCTCCTAGTATTGAAATAAAAGTGGAATTCTAATAAATTTTAAATCAATGGTGTGACCAAAGGCTTGCTGGCGTTGTCCAAATTACGTCTGAAGTGACGGACATTATTGTAAGGGAAGGAAAGTCCAGGGCACGGCAATTTTGTTTATTATTCTAATTAAATGCTTGGATTAACAAAATTTTATAACTGACAACTGGGACGTAATACCATATAATTTTTAAAAAATGTAGTGAAACAAATTAACTATTTTTTGTGTTCTAAACCGAACGAGTCTTTTAAATAGTCGAGTTACACGCAAAAAATCATAAGAACAATGTAAAAAGTTTAAAAAATAGTGTCTGATTTTTTTTAAGTTTGCGAATACGTGAGAAATACAAAGACAGTTAATTTTAAATTTGTTATTATTGACGGGAGATGAGTAAGGCCATCACAGCCACGGTCACCGATCAATTAAGTATTGACATCCCGCATAATTAGGAAATGCCACCATCAACTGATTACATTAATTGCCTAATAAACCTGGCTATAATTACACCGCTGCTACGATTTATAACGAACACGATGGGATAGCCTAATCGTTTTGTTAAGTAAATGTTGTTTGATTAAGATCACTTTGTAATACAAAAAAAATGGAAGTTACTTCGGAAAGAAGTTATTATTCTTAATATCGCTTAATGATACGTTGACAAGGAATATAATGTAGAGAAAATCTTCACCCCCAGAAATGTTAACAGCGACCATAGGGCTCAATATTTCTGACTATTATGGCCATGCACAATTTGGTCTAAATAAAGGTAATGATTTAGAGTAATTTAACAACATTTTTACAGACCAACCCACCATCAGTCAGTCTTCTGGTAACGTGGTCGACGGCATCAACCTCGAGGATATCAAGGAGTTCGCGAAGGCGTTCAAGCTACGTCGACTCGGGCTGGGCCTGACGCAGACGCAAGTTGGGCAGGCGCTATCCGTCACCGAAGGACCAGCGTATAGCCAAAGCGCGATTTGCAGGTGAGAATATTATTAATTACCTTCATTTTGATATTATATTCAAGAACAGAAAATGTTATAAATTATGCTTATTTGTTAATAAGAGTTAAAGTCGCACGCTTGTCTAGACGAGTATACACTTTGCTTAAAACGAGTAACAAAATACCCGCCTTTTTTAGTCTATGGTAAAAAAAGTTACAATCTGTATTTTTATTATCTGCAAACATTGTAATGTCAACACGTTAACAATTTAATCAACACATCATAGTAATAAAGCGTGGGCAAATAGAGCTCGCCTGTCAAAGTAATTCGCGCCCGTCCCTCGAGGCAGGAGAAAACCTTTTTTTTCTGTATTAAGCAACGTCGTCACGCAGCCAAGAACAGTTATCACACCAACTTTTTAATATCGTTAATTGAAGTGATTTGTAAAACAGCATGACTCCTTTCATTGCTTACAATTCTTTTAATTAATTACGATTCGGACGGCTTCCGTTTCGGTCGACTGTCTCGGGGCTTAAACCATTTTTTATTAGAGGCGAGCGCGTGCGTACTTATTCGGTATTATTTATTATATATGTATATTATGTATATTTTTTATTCATAGTACTCACTTCTATCGCTGAATAAATTTACATATATTTGGTTATTAATCAACTCTATTAATGCGAGTTTAATATCAATTGTAATTAAAATGCGTCATCTTTTTTAATTTTACAAATAATTACAAGCTTCAACAATATAACGAACATGTTTTTTTTTTGTTGGGTACATTTTAAACTCATTCACATAGCTACTTATGTTTAAGTAATGAAAGTCGTAAATTTGTTTCTTAATTATACAAAAAGTCAATTAACTCGGCGATATAAAAAAGAATTTTTAAAATATTCGACGAGAATCAACATGGCAACGATAAAACTTTATTTTGATTTGAAGCCTCGACAATATACAATTTGGCCGTAAAAGAGTTTAATTAAATGTAATGAAAATGATTCGGAACGGCTTTTTTTTCACCATCAAATTGTAAATAGTACGCGGGTCGAACCGGTCGAAGGAAATTTCAATCGGCCCACCCCGCCGACCTCCTTTCGTATAATAAAATCATTAATCGTTACTTCTGTTCCAGTTAATTAATTATCTTGCCTTAATTACTTTTTTCGTGTAATTAAAAGAGTAGAATTCCCCTGTCTTTGTCCGTGTCGTGATTTCATTTTCCATTAATTTTTCTTTTGACTCCCTCCAATTTTGTATCGTTAGGTCGAGTCGATGTTACCTATACAACGTTTACCCCTTTTATGTCCGAATTAACTCGAATTACAACTAAGATGTAACAGTTTCTTAATTGTATATTATTCTTTCAACTCTATAACTAACGTTAAATATTTTTAATAAGTAATAGAACCGTTGAACTTATTTGAATTGACGTAGAATAGTCTTTGTATCATAAATAGACCGGATGGTTCTTGATTTACAAACATAATATGATCGATATACTCATGGTCATTGCCACTAACGAGAGCGTCGACAAATATTGAATTAGGCATGGGCCGCATCCAACGATATTACAATTTTATGAGACACATCTTGTCCAATCTAACTGTTAACTGAATGATGCACATAATTGCATCAAATATATAAAATAAACTTTGAACTCAATACGAGTGTCATCAACACTCAGATTGAAGTTCGAGAACTATGGTGAGGGTATATTCATATATCTAAACAATTTAGTATTCTAGTATTCTTTATTTATAAATCAAATATTGCTATGTTTTAAGTTGAGTTATCAGTGAAATAAATTAAATACTTTAGACGAAGTGTGCGGCTTTTTCTCTTAAAATAATGTATAGCTATACCACCCTCCTGTAAGTGGGGGGTCGGCTGTTCACTGGATTATTGGAGTCTAATATAATTTGTTACCGTCCCCAGTGCCCTGGCTTCGCAGATGCTAGCAGCTCAGCTGTCGTCACAACAACAAAACATGTATGTGTTTTGTTTTTATACTCCCTAACACGCAGTGTCTACCAAATTATCATCATTAAAGCCAACCTTATAATTCAATTGACATTTTATAAGTAATCTAAGTTACGCTAAAAGTGCTGATAAATTGGAAGACACGCGATAGCAACTTGCATTAAGCACACGCTTCAAATCACACTGTGCGCAGGCGCAGCCTGTCTTTAAATCAAAATGTTTCAACACTATTAATAATCTTATCTGGATCATACAGCGGGGATGTATGCATACAATTATGAATAATTACCATCTTTTTGGAGTTCTTTCTTTCGCTTTTCACACGTATACGGTATTTACATACGGGTAATTACACTAAGAACGTCTTGGATCAGTACCGATGTTACATTTTGATGCTAAGACAAAGGTTACATTTGTTACATTGACGCGCCGACGCACGACCCACATGAATTATCGCCGTGAGACTTTTATCTGATTTGTTATTGTGTCTATACATTTCTAACTTTCCATCTAATCTGGCATGATGTATTTCATTACTCTTTTTTATTATTTTTTTCTTTCATTTAGTATTATTCGTATTGCGCAATTTAAAGCCAGGGCATTGGCATACGTTACCTTTCGCCTCTAATTGAATTCATTTTATTGTTACCGCGTTCGGTATTAATCAAACTGATTACTCCGCCGGCCTAAATTGCCTATTGTTTTTTTTTATTCTCCGTCGCTATTATCGTTAACGCCATGTCAATGTCCTGTGTTTCGGCTACGTTAATTTGTATCAG
>JAOCNA010000028.1:9106758-9121541 GCA_026546675.1 Papilio helenus | reverse complement strand
GAAATAACTCAAAAACTACTGGGCCGATTTTAAGAATTCTTTCACCGTTAGAAAGGTAATTTATCTGTGAGTAACATGAGCTATATTTTAATTTTACACGGGCGAAGTCGCGAGCAACAGCCAGTCACAAATAAAACAAATTTAACCTTTATTGGAATAGATAAAGAGAATGTTACGATAGTGGCTAGTATTTTATTTGCAGACTTATTATGAAAAGCAGCATTTTAGAGGGTGCTGAATGGTAACAGGGCTAGAGAGCGCGTGATTTGCGCGCTATGTGCGCCAGCACAGGACCAGAGCGCGCACGCACCACACGACCAGCCTCACCATTGTTTACACGCTTCTCGGCGTTGTTGCAGCCAACGTACAGATAAAATTGCATTAAATTCAACTGTAGGGTATAAAACATCGCTTATTAATCTTAACGACTGCTATACGTAACTCAATGTGCAATACAATATATTTAATATCCGACTCGAAGGACCAACTATATACAATATTAACAGTTACTATTAATCTCTTCATATTGAATTTTTTAACTACAAAATCAATTGGAAATTTAAGTAACTTTTAAATTGCAACACGGATTTAAAATTGATTCTGAAAAGTGTTTGTTAAAACAAAGTTCGTTACAAACTATACTAAATAAAGATTCTGCGCAACATATCTCAATATACTCAACAACTACACCATGAAACTCAAATCATATCGATGTATTGCTACAATCTACCATGTAATAGTGGCATAAATTAAATCTCTGCGATCAGGCTAGTGCAATATCGCACTCACCGTGTCATATCGACTTATGGCCGCAAAGACCAGCCCTAAATCATGAGGAGCGTCGGAACACGCGGCCGCCGCTCCCGAACTCACGCCGCAGTGTTAATACATTGTCGGCGAAGCTGCAGCCTCCCGCTGCTCAACATTACACCTCACAATATCTTCATAGAGTTGCCTATACTAAAAACCACCTCTTATAAACATTAAGAAGTGATATTCAACTTTATTTCTTACTGTATAGAGTTCATATTCAAATGTGATGTATGAAAGTCTAAGTTTAATGTATTGCCGTTTATAAATCGCGTCAATTTATTTTAAACCTTAATGTCGGGACGTTTGAGTTGTTTATTACTGTATCGTGGTTAGGTTATAGGTCAAAGCTGTGCGGTTGCTTCACGCGTCTCTGATTTACCTGCACGCTGCAGGATGGAATGGCGTGGTTTCGGTTTATTGCGGCTTCGAATGGTTTACTGCGCTTTGATCTGTGCGCGACCGCCGTACACGCTACCATGGACTGTACTTTTAGCCTTTATTTATATTGATATTTTTCGTAACTTAAACTTAACTTTAAAATTTGCAACGCAATAACTACCTTAAGAACCTTTACCATTAGATTCTTATTAGATCTGATGACAGATGACACGAAAACTCAACCTAAATTGATCATTTAAACAGTTCCTTAACGATGTCTTATACTAAATCAATACTATGAGATGTTTTTTTTAAAAGACCTATCAATTTTACTACACTTTCAAATAACTATAATAAAATTTAACTGCATAGTAAAGTAATGGTTGACACAAAAGACACCTTAACATTTTTAAAACTTAAAATTAAATCAATTTAATAAACTCAAGAGAAACATTAATATTTATGATAAAATAATTACTAACAAAAAATCTAAAACGTTCAACATACGTACGAGTACAACATACATTGAAACCACACCTGTGGAATTTTCATGATAGGCCATTAAGTGCTAAAAAAATCAGCTTGCGAGATTGCAGCGGGCTCACAACTGGTCTTCGGAACCGCAAAATGGAGTCGGCATTCATTACGCGAACTCTCTCAGGGTCGGCAAAATGTAACTACACCACAAACACACCAAAGTCATTTATAAATAAGTACATTTAAACGTTTTACTCGCGTATGTAAAGTTTTGTATAGCTTAAAACCAAAAATATTTTAGCTTTATAGTGAAATGGTGGAGGTAACATGAACTTCTAAATTAATTTATGGCAATAAACAGTACATTTATAAGGGCCTGTCCCACCAAATTGTTAATTGTCTGATAACAATCCAACATGTAACATATGATGGAAATATCGGATTTTGTTCCCTTATGTGACAGTGACGTCATTTTTAAGCTATCTGAGCCTCTATCAGCTAGTGGTGGGACAGGCCCTAAGAATGTTAAAACAAAAGCCAAGTCCCTCATCATCTAGTAAACTTTTTATAGACCAAAAAAGATAAAAGAAATAAAAATCAAAAACAAATTTAAACATTTCGAAGAATTCGTTACTCTTTCAACTGTAATGTCTCTATACTGAGCGCTATTTGTTACGTACTTGATAAATCAAACAATGAATAACCAACAAAAATTTCACAGGAGAACATAAGAATCGAAGAGTAACCGTTTTCTCGACCACCTCCGCTAAATTCCGCATCGCCCCTACCACGGACCATTATCACTCGACTCGCTAAGTGCGACGGAGCGTGATAATCGAGCGAGTGACGAATCGCGAATGCCGCATTAGTGAATTCTTTCTCACAACTGTGGCCACCAGCTGTTACATTTGTACGCGTAATAATACTTGTCTCCGATACATTATAGTGTTTCAAATATGAAAAATGTAATTCTCTGTCATAGAATTGCTAGTAGGCAACGCATTTTATTACTGGTATTTATTGATAACGTTAATTCAAATTGGACCTATTTTAAAATGTTTTACGGACAGCGTCAAATCTAAAAATTAAACAATGAAATACACAGAGAAATGAAATTCAGATAATGATAGAAAATTATTTAAAAATGTGTTTTACATAGTTGAATAAATGAATTAATAAAATCGACAATGATTCGAGAATCCCTAGTAGTACATTAGTTTATTCAAATGCTTAATATTATGCAAGTGTATCACCTCACGCTTGCAGCACTGCGGCGTTACGTTTGTTCTCAGTCTTGACAAACTGATTTATTCATGAACTTACCCACTGTCGATCTAAGGTTGAAACAAATTGACAGGTGAAAGCGAAACAAACAAAGAAATACATAGTACACTGAAATAGAAAAAACAAATAGAAACAAAATCGATTATAAAGTCCTTATAAACTAAAAAAAACAGACTAGAATTATTCCAACATATTCCATGCTAACATTTTAGAAGCATGGTTTAAATTCGTGTTATTCGCATAACCAAAAAGCATTGTTTACGCTAAGTATTTTCTCAAAGTGTACAATTTGTGGTCACCGTTTGAATCGATGGCGATGTTTGGGAAATGGCGGTTTTATGGTTTAGCGTTTTTCGTGTTCAGTAAAACTACTTCTTAAGCGATCGCTGTAACCACAAATTGAACATATAAAGTGAGCTGGTGGTCAAGAAATTGTAATACACTTAGACAATAGATACACACTTCTATGGCTTTCCACTAGTAGCGAAGGGATAAGAACGTTATAGTCTGATTTAAGAAATTGTTGTCTATTTTTTATTATAACTGTAAGTACATCAAAAGTTTAGTTTCTCAGTAAAACGGGTATTCGGTTAGCAAACTGTACAACGAAGCTTATCATAGCCACAATGATATCAATATCGCAACACCCATTCAACAGACAAAGAGGTCCAGACAAAGCGATCTATGAATCACTAACAAATACCGTTAAGTCGTAGTTAATAAACAGTTAAATTATAATATAAAATCTTACTACTACTAATATTATAAATGCGAAAGTTTAGATAGATGGATGTTAGAGTTTGTAGCCTAAACTGCTGAACGGATCTCGATGAAATTTGGCAAAGATGTAGATAATAGAAAGGTAGAGGAAGGCCAAAGAAAGTATGAATGGATTGTGTGAAAGAGGATATGCTTAAGAAGGGAGTGGATTCAGATATGACAGCTGATAGAAATGTATAGAAGAGCAGCACATACTGTGCCGACCCTCCCTAGGGATAAGGGCAAGTTGATGATGATGTATAGAATAGTCTGGAGGAACACATAGGCTACTTGTTTTTTTTTTTCTTTAATTCCACGCAGACGGAGTGGTGAGCGAAAGCTAGTAAATTTATAAAATCTCGTTTTAATTGCTACATTTCAAATTAAATTCAATCAAACACGACGATTTATTTAAAATGCAAACGTCGTCAAACCTGTGCAAGATTTGAAATAATAAATTACTTCTAGCTTTCGAAAGAGGGTAAGGTAAGCTTTACGAAACATTCTAAGAGCGCACGCACACTTGTGACTAAACTATCGCACAACTGTTTAGACGTGCTTTGATTCCTATGAGCTTAAATGAAGGTACACTACTCGATTTTTAGTTGTGCAACTAAACAGTTGAATTAGCTACGAAACAATCGACAATCGCACAACATGTGTGATAGTTTATCCAAAGGTGTCCGCCCGTTATAAAGAAAAATTTCACTACCGTGACAGTTGTATTGACATACTAGCTTTAGCCCGCGACTTCAGCGTGGAATTTAAAAAAAACTGAGTTACTAGCCTTATGTGTTCTTCCAGACTATATTCTACATCTGTGGCAAATTTTGTAAACACGTAGTAACAAACATCCATTCATCATAGCATTTATAACTATGACTATGAAGTATGATATTGTTGTCTTTGTTACTTAAAAGAGAATGAGAGGGATGCCAATATCAAATTGAAACACAAGATAGTCTTTGAAACCGGACTCTCAATGATCAAACCTGATTCATTTGTGACTTCATTTTACAGGTGCGTAATATTTATGACACAGCCCTGCCTTATTAATTATTAAAATAAATTAATTATTAATAAAAACTATCAAAATGTGATTGGTTATTATTTTGAAAGTTGCTTAGCTTGGTAATAAATATAATTCTATGTTATTTATAGTTCAAGATTTTTTTATTATAAGTCGAACATAACGGACTTTTAAACGAAGCATAGACTCGTTTTAAAAAACTTAGCTTTATAGTATTAAAAGGTTTGAATCTAAGTCTACCACATAGTATAGTTCAGCTATGATTAAACCAATAATATAAAAAATCCTTGCTAGAGGGCGCCACTATCGCCTACATTAACATGTGCAGTTCATAATGTGCGCAAAGGAATTAAGTTCACATTTTGCCGGAATATACTGAGGGTACCTGTATTTTTATCTATGAATACTCCCATTTTATAACTAAAAAAATATTACCAGCGTAAACTTCTTTCAGTAATAATCAAATTTGTTACCACCCAAGAGCATGTAATTTGATTCGTTAACAAGCGACAAACGATTTCTCGGTGCTTGCGGCAGCGACAAGGCGACATCGGCGCGTGACCGACACGGCTACTGTACCGTACATTTTATTGGCTAGCTGTGAGGTATAAAAACTATCGAATAACATGCAATGGTAGTTCCCAGCTTGCTAGCTACTGTCACAGAGTAATGTAATACGTTTACACATCTCAATAAAAAGTCAAAAAACCTTCGCTTAAATTACATTGCTGTCATTAAATCAAATTTCGTGCTACACATGCATGCCAAGTACTGACATAGTGTTCACACAGGCCTTAACTCACTAGGTATCATTTTCAATATTGATGTGCATTAAAGACTATTCTTTATGCCTATCTAGACTTGTAGTATGGTGTCGCCGGCGCTGCGGAGCGTGCGTGCGACAATATCTCTATGTAATTAGAGTTGGTGCGTCCATACAGGCCCGTCTAAGAAACCGACGCCCACGGCCCGCCCGCCATAAATCAAAGTCATACGAGACCTTTTCAATTAATTCTCGCCCGCGGCACCGGAGATATTTGCATCTGAATATGTAATCGGTATAACCGACCCGTGTCACAGTCTATTGAAATCAGTAGATCTACTTCGCATTACTATTAAAACACAGCCAGCTTCATTAGAAAGTAGTAGCATTTACTTATATGATATAATATCTATTAAATTACGTTGATACAAATTCATTCGTTTGAAGAAGACACTTTTATTTATGTTGAAAATTGCCAAATAAGAATCATCATCTTCCTCCTTATCCTAGTCCTGTAGGGTCGGCGTAACAGGTTTTTGTCCTCCACATAACTCTTTCATCCGTCATCTCAGTCATCACTCCCTTCTTATTCATGTCACTTTTCAATCCATCCATCTTTCTAGGTCCACCTACCAGTGTATTCCTCCACAATAGTACCAATATGATTATTTATAATTGGGACAGCTGAAAAATTCTGTGGCAGAGCGGACCATTGTCGGTTCTTAGTCCGTAAAAAGGGTCAAGAATTGTTCGTTGTGGGCCCATTGTGCGACACAGGGCCTGTTTGTCTTCCGTGCGAATGTTCACATTTGATTTCGGGTAATGCCTACTCTGTACATAGCCGAGTTTCGCGGGCAGTCCAAGATTTTCGCCTCTAATTTCGCCTCTGTTACTCCGATTTTTTGTTTGTTTGCCTCTTTGTTAGCTCGGTGTGTTTGTGTTTTTATTTACAGGATTGCCCGGTCGACTTTCATGATCCCGTATTGAGCTATAAAAGGACTGAACAAATTCTCTTCTTTGGGATCATTGCTGATTTTTGTTTTTTCTTTTACTTTTCGTGTTTTAACGTTCTCAAGGTAAGAAAGTAAGGATGTTTTGTACCAGTGATTTCTTTTTATTAAAGTTTACTATACAAACTTTGTTATGCTGTTATGTAACGCTTTATGTACTTAGTTAATTGAATATGAAGTTAAAACAATGGTGTATAAAATTGATCTTTCTCTTTGAACAGAAACTAATCTCGTTGCGGACGCGACGCCTACGCGTGCGTTATATTTACTCGTCCATTGTAACTGTATCGCTGTACTTTTGTCATTAAGAAACTCTATGGAGCCGTTTCTAATTAACTTTAAGAGGCCATTATACAATTTTAATAATAATAAATTTTTAACAATCACAATTTTAGTAATGGCTGAGATAAAAATTTACATTAATTTCTTTATTAATTTAAAAATATTTAACTAACAGGCAGAACACATCTAGGACTACTAAAACTGAGAACGTGATATTTTACTCCCAGCTCTCTTTGATAGAATCTTTAGAAAATCAACTTCAACGGAGATCCAGAGATTAAAAAACTTCAATTGTAAACTAAACAGGAAAGCATTGAGATTGAATGTCCTAAAAGGATGGAGGATTGCAGACGAAAGTGTGGATTACAAGAGTAGTAAGAGCAGTACATACTGTGTCAACCCTCCGTAGGGATGAGGGCAAGTTGCAAGTTTCAAACTAAACAATAGCTCTTAAAAAAGTCTTATCGAATACAGTCACAGAAAAAGCTTAGTCTAAAATAATCCCAAGATAGCCAAAGTAATCAATTTTTATGAAAACATTTAAATCAGTAGGAATACGAGTATTCCGGTATCTCAATAGTCCTTTTTAAAACATTTATTGCATGCGTCGCGTCGCTCGTGATCCAGCGTATTGTTATCCCGCTGTATTTTCCTATCATCCTTCGAGTTCAGTTCAATAACTCTCGTTACCCTTTCAAAACTGTCCAATAAAAACTATAAATACCTCCGAATAGCGTTCCGATTCCTGTTATATAGTCGTTCGCTTGCAAATCGACGGATCATGCAACTCTCGAAGCCGCTCTTAACTTTTCTTTAAGCCTTAGGCGGGAATTTACCGTCTGATCCTCTAAGAAATGTTTTATGGAGCTGGTATTATCTATAAATGCAGCTCAATAGATATAGCAACCGACGCGATGAATAGAGTCAAATATCTAAGAAATTATGTTAGAGATGTAGCCCACATTTATATTTTGCCAATCATTACTTTTGTATTCAAAACTGGCATATATTTTCCTAAAGAAAGTGATACAAATTATTTTGTAGTACAAATTATCCTAAAAAATGTATCACTTTTTCATTAACTAAATTAAAATGTTTCAAATTGGATATGACACAAAATATAGTATCATGATTTCATTTACTTTTAAGGATATTGAATGCTATTAAATATAACTAGCACATCCAAATTTCTTAGATCCAGTGGTTCTCGCGCGGATCGTTTCCCCGTGAGAAATACGCCAGCGGTAATGGCCGTCCGTGATTTCGGTACAACGTTGGATAATTGAGAATTTAGCCCCTCGCCCTCGCATGAGCTGCGCGATGGATTAAGTACATACAGACGTCTTTGTGACGTCTCTAAGGTCATTAAGTCAAACCTCATTTCGAGATTCCTAACAGTTTAATGTAAATAAGGATGTATCTTCGTCTGTGATCTTCTCCATTTATAATTAACTTGTATGTCATTGTGATGAGAGATAACGTGAATTTCTGACTTCAAACAACCCGTCAAAAACAGTGTTAAATCATTTCACCAAATACGCACTCTCCCATGAGACTAAGTTTCATGTGACTGAAGAAAGTAGTGTGTCACTACATACATTGGTCTGCAACTGTTACCCGATGGTACAATGCCATTCAAATTTTATGGTGGCTCGAAATTAGCAGACGATGCATGAAACATTAGATAAGACGAAGTGGAAACGAAGGACATCCTTGCACGTGTATACCTCCAAACACAGTCATACCCTTCGAACCATGTGCTACAAAGTTCCAATCTTTTACTAACAGCATCATTGTTAACAATCCAACGTAACCATGAAAAAATTGACATAAACGTTGTTAATAAATCACGTGTCTCCTGTCCACTGTTTTCAATTACTGACCAGTAACGTGTACTGCGCGGAATAAAGCGCGTGAATACGAGAACAGTTGTACGGTTGGCAGATTAGTGAGTTATTGTCGTTATGCCTGCTACGACAGTAATTAAAAAAGTTGAAACTACAGTCAACAGACCCGTTACTCAGGTGATTAATTGACCCGGACTAGTCAGAAACAGTCACAACTATTCTTGTTATTGTTTTATGAATTTATTTAATACCTGTAATTGAGATTACAAATTATTTATACGCTATATCCTTGATAGCCTTTCGAAGAGGAAAAAATTGCACATCAAACAATTACATGTAAGGAAAGTTTAAATTACTTTCGAAATTAGGAATCAAAGCGCATTTTTTTCAAATTTCGTGAATGGATGAATCCATCCAAATTCAGGATTCAGATATGACGGCCGATAGAGGCAATGGTAGAGCAATACAAACTGTACCAACCTTCTATAAAGACAAGGGCAGGTTGATGATCACTTATTGCCTTTAAATTTTTAATCTCCGTACCGTGACAACAAAATAAATTTATATCTAAATAAATGATTACATAATCCACTCGATGCGGTTTCTCTAAAGTAAGTTAGGGTCCGTTAGCAGCCAAAGTCCTTCGCGGTAGCTTAAAGCGGCTTTTCTCATTTCAGACCGCGGGCGATGCATTATGCAGGAGCGAGCCACCCACAAAATTAACATTTACCTGTTCCAACCTCAATTATTGTGCCCATAATCGGAGTAAAACCCTTCAATGGTATATCGTAAGAGTACTCTTAAATATTGATACACACTGCTGCAAAGAATGTTCAACATAACATGATAATTAACTATTATGAGAGAAAAATTGGAAACCGAAACATTTCCAATAGCTTGGTGATACAAAAATCATTTATAAAAAGCACGACTTTCTTTACTTCTTCAGATTTAGCACTTTAAGTATTATATCTTTTTCGGCTAGAAATATTCAGCAATCAAAACTAAACTTAAAAGTTAGTTCGCTATCCTATATAACAGTGTGTCCGCAAGCAAACAAAACTGCTTCTGGACTTAAAATCGAGTGGAGCGCGCACTTACAAATCAACGCAACTATTATAATAATATACTTTGTATCTCATTACGACTCGCTGGCGGAGGATAAACATGTTATTTATCGGCTCCTGGTCTCGAGTTAGACCTTACAAGCCATTAAAAATGTACCGCTCGTGTTTATCATATACACCATTCGATAAGAGCTTAAACTTTCAATTATTGTATCAGTTTCAACAGGATTATAATAATAATCCATGAATTTTTGAAAATAATTGAATTATAAAAATAATTTTTACTCCATTGCTAAAGTTCAGAAGGTCTAAGGTGAAGTCATATTTAAAAATATGTCCAATTTCTCAACCATTACTAGGATATTACTTTTTGGTTTAAGAAAGTTGAGATTTTAAATGACACTGTTGAATTTCCATACATTACAATTAGAATCTATTAAGGAAGAAATTAATACATGTTTTCAATATCGTGTAAAAGTTTTATTGCATATTACTTAAAAGCAGTAGCTGGAATCAGAGCTTTACTTTGTGATACTGAATTGAAGAAGATTTTCTTAGAAGAGAATTATTACATGTTTTCCGAGAATATTGTAATCAAAATTGCCTTTATTCAACTACAGCATTACTAAAAACATTTTAAAAACCTTTGCCTTTATTTGATATACTTTATATGTTAGGAAATGTAAGATAATTGATTCCTTCGCTATAAGTCTATATCCAACAAACACGGAAAGAAATAAAAGCTATAAGCCGTTTCAATCTACATGCAATAAAAGAATTCCAGTAAAATTTAATTGAGAACAAAACAATCAACAAAAAAAGGTATCAAATAACACTAGCGTTATCAAAAATAAGGGCAACATTAAAATTGATAATAATTATTTTAAAGGTATATTGAAATTCGATGAGCGTGCAAATTGAATTTAAAAGGTAATTCATGAGCCAGATTTTCGAACCAATGCTAATAACGGAATTGTATCGGTTATTATAACATTTATTTTATTCACACTTAAAATTTCATAATGAACAGAACTTACTAAAACACTATTTAATTATAATAAATAATTAATTTAAAATCTATTTAGTTTGCTGTAAGATTTTGCAGAATTAGCAATTCCGTATTGTTAAACATTTTACAAAATCTCCTAATTCTCAACAACATCTTGTCTATTGATTTCAAAATCGATGTATAAATTAAGTTGGCTCATCTACAGCAAATCTGACTTGATTTACGTCAACTTGGTGGCTCCGTTCGCCGGTAAAACTACGGCTTATCTTTATTTATTGAGATCACTGCATTCAACTATTTAGATCGGAATTTATATTGTACTAGAGCGTTATGGACGATTTTGTGGGAGGACTTTAAGTACTGGGATTATAATAAAACTACGTTTTAGTGAATGAACTAAAATACTAAAATAGATATCAACAATAACCTAAACTTGTAGACCTATTTGAGAATCACTTTACTTTTTTTGTATAAACAAACGTCCGTTGTCAAGAGCTGCTAATAGAGTACTGACTGATGACTGAGTCAGTATCTGATGATATTGTGATCTAGAAGTATTAGATCCGGATATCGGAGCAATTTTTAGATACAATATATCATTGCAAATGTATTTATATGATATTAAAACTTTGTGAACTTGTATTCACATTAGTAACCTAGCAGGTAATCAAAACTAATGCAAGAGCACTTTTATTTGGCATTTTATGAAGAGAGTAGTATCGTCTGGTAAAGCAAGATACTGCGGAGAAATTTCAACGAAAGAAAAATGTTGATCACGTACCTTCTTATGTACAGGCACATTTCTTTCTTATTTCAAAAACTAATGTGAACCGACGACATGTATAACTCACACTGTGAGCTGAGATTATGATTCTTTGTTACATGCTCTTAAAAACGACTCACCGGTTCCTTCAATTTTAAAATCTCAACCTTACACCTTGAAGTTAAAGTACATTTTTATGCAAATGAATATGTAGATAATATTTTCTAGTACTGTACGATGGCGCTAACAACGGAGCGACACATTTTTCTCATCTCTGATGCATATATTATGGAGCACGAACACATAATGGGACTCATTGGGAACAAACAAATTACAATATTTGATGGTTGAATAATATTTGATATATGTGCACGTTTGGTTACAAATGACTCTTTCTTTTAGAGATATTGTACGACATAGTTAATGCTTAATCAAGTCATTACTATAGTAGTTATTACCAAAATGTTGATATAAACAAATAAATATCCCGAGACATTTAATTTTCTCCATTTACAAGTCTAAAATATTACCATATCAATATCAAAGGAAACATAAATCATTAGTAAATTAGAATACGTTATGAAAATGTTAACAAAAAGTTCCAAATTAAATCAGCAACAACTAGATTCGAGTTCCGTTTGCGGACATATTTCCCGTGCTCGGTTCGTTGCAGCGGACGTATAAAACAACACAGCACAAGCAAGACTGGAAGTCATGCAATTCAAATTGAATGACAATATTGTCTCTCGTAAGGTTCTTGAAGGAAAGGAAATGGTACACTGTACAAGTGACTACATAAATGAGACATGCAACGCGTCTTGTTTTACAATGTTGATATTCTAACATGCAATCTTTTGAATATTGTATTGTAAAATACATCAATCTGCAGATACAATATGCAAGCAAAAATGAATAAGTAGTGAAGCAATAAATAGGAAATTTACTAACAAAAAAGGACTACTATTTTTAGTAGGAATACAGAAACTATAAATAAACTTTACACTTCGATATCATTTATTTGAATTTTTGATAGAACGGAAACAATTGCTTGTTATTTGAATAACAAGTTAAATGTGATTCGAATCAAACATATCGTAAATTTTCTTCGCGCGTAATTCATGGTAACGTATTATTTATAATTCCTGTGCATTAGAATGCTACAGGAGCACTTCCACTTGAGTGTTGTCTTTGCATATCGTATAAGGCGAGTTATTTAATTGAAAACAACGCATTTGCTTAATGTAAGCAACATATTCATTGGCCAGTTGAATTGTTCTGTTGTTGGATGGTCTTATATCGAGTGCTAGATTGAAATTCTTATGTATTTTAGTCTTCTTTGTGTGCATTGTATATTTTTTTCTGATATAGTTAATACGATATTTAAACTAGCTTTTGACTACGACTTTAAAAAAAAAACAATTTTATAATTAGCTTATGTCTTCTTCCAGTCTATGTTCTATGTCTATGCCAAATTTCATCGAGATTCGTTTAGCCGTTTAACCGTAAAAACAGTTTTTAATAGTTTCGAAAATTTTTATTATTTCCATTTATTTAATAGTTTTAATGTTAGTTACGAGAAAATCTGAACGGTACTGAGTCTCTTATATTTAAAAACAATGACATATAGGACGAAATATGATAAATTTTATGACATTATAAGGGTGGCGCCATCTGTTCAGTTTGTTTGATACAAATAAGCTCAGATAAATAGTGGGTTCAGATAATTAGATCTATTTCTGACATCCCCATACAATATATTCTTTAGAAATAGCTTTTTGTAACTTAAAAACCATAATAACTGTTTGGGCAGTAAAAACCTTTCTACGTTCCGAAGTACTCATCCGAAACTGTTTCGAATCTCGGACATTTCAATTTAATGTCTAACGAATGTTATGTTATCATTAAAACACGCAGACTAATACTAGTGGGAGATAACGAGCGACGTGTATAGTGTAGACGGCCTCTCGCGGACATACGCCGGGCGCGTGGGTCGGCTTGGGCCCTGCACTCCGGGTCTTATCTATAGAAAAGTTTGTACATAACTGTGTTATGATTTTCTCGTTTCGGTATTCAGCCTTAAAACAATAATATCTTGAAATCTGACAACAAGCCAAGGGTTTTTCATCACCAATATCATACAATCAATTGAGTGAAGGAAGTACCCAAACTATGTCACTTGTCTGTAACATCGCACATCATTTGCGGGATATACGATAGATACTAGCTGTCTGTTTGTCATAATAATAGTTTATTTATTCTACAACTACGCCAAATTTCAGCGAAATCTATTGAGCCGTTCTGTAGATACGTAGTAACAAACATACATCCAGAAACTAAACTTCTGCAATTATAATATTACTAAGTAAGATTGAATTGTCAATGAGAGGTTTCCTATCACAGCTAGTCCAGTAGTATCCTATAGTTCAGTTTAATGTCAGAGATCTACACTAAGGGTTTCTCTTAGTGACTAATGTGTAAGAAACGAGGAGCAGGAGTTATATCGTGTATCGAAAAGTATTATTTTTATATCGACTTGTATTTATTAATATAGTATCACTCATCTTTTCTAACGCAAGCATGTTAAAAAAAATTTTCATCAATACACAGAGATTTTCTGTAACTCGCCATGTCTATAGTTCAAAAGTACCTGCAATTTTGACAATTTCACAAAAATAATGGTAGAAAGAGCTTAGTTATGGAAAATATGTCTTGTGCAATGTTTACACCGTACAGTAGTGATTGTTATACAAAAAAAATGGCCAAAGTTTCTTAGAAACCTCGGTATCTTCGTCGTACAAAAACGTCCTAGTTGCAATTCTTGAAAGTTGAAGATGCTGCAAATTCGACGTTAAACAGAGAGCGTGACGTTATGTATAGTGTATAAATGTTTGGAAAATAAGGTAAACCAACCAAAGTCAATCAATTTCAACGTTCTAAGGAGTATGACTTTACGTCCTGTGACGTTTTATTGAGTTTACACTGTAACTTTAAAAATGAGCACATTTCTAAATAAACAATCATATTCTTAATTTTTACCAAATAGCAAATATACTTGCTAATATTTGTAAAAGATAAAGAGGATATTTCCCCTTCCTATGAGTCTCCTCTACCGTAAATCCTCTTTCCTTTCTTTTATAAGAAAAGGTTGGCAAGGGAAAAGGAATTAGGCCTCCGGCACGCAAAACTATGTGTTGTACAGGGGTATGACAGTGGTGTGACAGTGGTGTGACAGTGGTGTGACAGTGGTGTGACATACCTGCAGCTCGAAGGGCTGGTGGTGCTGCGTGGAGTCTGGCGCGGG
>JAOCNA010000028.1:9027972-9038550 GCA_026546675.1 Papilio helenus | reverse complement strand
CTCGGCATTTTTAGATAGTATAATAGCACTCTAATTATTAGTATGTATAGTAGTTAGCATGGGGAGTAGAACCTTTATTATCTTATATCTAGTAAGGTTTAGTTCTTAAAGTAAAAGCTGAAGCCACGTGAGCTCCTGTGTTATATAATATTAAGTAATATACTTAAATTTAGTAAAAAAAAGAGAAATTATAGTTTATTTGTAGAAAGATTAAGAAATAGGACTGTCAGCAAGTTTAAAGACATAACTAGAAGTTAAAATAAAATTAGTAAAATGAGGTCCGGCCCAGTTAGTATTATAATAACTAATCAGGCCATTACCGTCATACGCGTAATAAATAAACAAGAATATAATTCTTGTAAGATAATATCAAGCATGCTTAACAGCTGCAAGGTGCGTAAATTCTAAACATTTAAAATAACGTGATAGATTAGCAACCGGATATATTATATCAGTCCTAGTTATAATTATTAGTCATACAAGATGACTGATCATTTTCTAATAAAGCTTTAGCTTGTTAGGGTCAGGCTTTAAGTCTGTTACAAGAGGCTGAAGCAGTTCCTTTTTATTAAGAGGAGTCAGAGCAGGCTTGCACTATTCCATGTTATACCGTTTAAACGAATTCTTAATATAAGCTTGTTAATTAAAATAGATATCCTTATTCATATAAATAATGTTAACACTGAGAAATCGGGTAACGGGACTGTTATCTATAACTTTAAAAGATTAAGTAATAGTATTATAAATGTTAAAAATGCAGTCCTCTAAAGAGAATAGTATGAGCAAGTTATTTATATAAACTAAAATAAAGACTGGTCCATTTATAGAGATGAAGAGTAAATAATCTGCATGAGTCTGTTTATATTCTTGAGTAAGAAGTAGGCTTGTAATTAAGTTATACCACTCCCGTGAAGCTTGTTTAAGGCTATATATAAACTTTATAAGTAAGCTATATTTATCAGGAAGTTTAATACCATTAAAAAGATTAATATAAATTAATTTCTTCAGTTCAGCATTCAGAAACATGATAATAATATTAAAATAATAAAATAATTAATTAAAACAAGCTGCGAGTGCCACAAGAATCTTAAATATTATAAATTTTATAACTGTAATATCAATCAGAAATTATTAAAATAATAAATTCCAAGACATGAATTATAAATAATTCACAATAATTACATTTGAAGAGTAACTAAAGTGATAAATTCTTGAAATACTATATGTGAACTTAGGTATCTTAGGGAGCTTTTAAAAGCGTGTGATGGATTTCGTTCATTGAGAAGGGTTTCATAAGTGAAGCTTTCATTTCTCGCCTCGAAGAGTATTTTTCTTGAGGGTTGTTAATGATGTTAGGTTTGAAGGTCGAATTAAGTTATGTCTCGATTTCAATTCGTACTATTCTATACTATCGGACTATATAGTTAAATATAGTCGAGTTTTATGTATCCTAATTTGTAGAACTTTATGTTTATCCACGGCCAGAATATGCTTTTGTTATATTTCCAAGTCAATTAGAACCCTTTCTTTTCAACATCGTAAAAATATACAAATATTTTGTTGTATAAAAGTATTCATAAAGAAAGATTTACAATTTCGCTCCAAATTACCGCATAAATAAAAACGAGGAAAATATAATTGCAGCTTCTTTATTACATTAACAAAACGAGCTTTGTTTTCAAGACTTGCCTTATTTTAATATACCTTCTAAAATCCACCCTGAGGGTGGGAAGGGTTCGCCGGAAGAGCGGTTATTTATAAACCAATTAAAACCGCTGCGACCGCCAGATAACATGTCCGATGAATCGGGAAGGGTCCTCGACTTTAGACTCCTCGGCTTTGCAGTCAATGATAAGTGTTGACCCTCAGATTTGCAATTTAATTCGATTGTAACTTATTATTTACTAGCTTTAGACCGCGACTACGACGCGGAATTTAAAAAAAAACTAGTAAGAAGCGTATTTGTGGTATTTATAAAACAGTCAATTCAAACTTTCAAACAGAACAAAAATATTTCACGTTTTATCGTTGATGCAAAAAATACAATTTTCGCAAATACACAATCCTTGCTTTGATAAATTGATTAATGCGTTTAATCCGTGTGACCACTTTATCGCGGTGAACGGGACCTTCACATTTCTAATGTCATCGATTAGCACAAAGGCTCGAGGTCAACAAAAAATATGAGGGCCCAAACAGCTGCGGACGATCGCTCACGGAGATGATTAAGTGTACCATTTGCAGGGCCGGCGTTATGAATCGACCGATTAAAATATGACCACGCAAATCCTGTATATCTGTAGCTATGCTTAGGATTAATATAACCCTGTTAGGATTTATTCAATTGTGAATTGATTTTGTATACATTAACTCGTTCTTATATGGTCTATAGATTTCACGAAGATTGATTTATTTAAAACTAATATTAAAAATAATACAGACTTAACAACAGGGGTATATTTAAATTCTAAATTGTAGTCTAACCGAGGCCGCCTATAATCTTGTAGCTGTCGCCTACGGCGTAGCGGCGTAGCTTTCACGCATTTAGAGCTACGATATTCGCATTCAGCCCGCAGCTATTGCGTCGAGTCTACAGGGAGAGTCGTACTGTTACTGATATTTTATAGATAAATGATATTTACGTAGCCCGAAGCAATCCTCTTATTCTTCTTGACACTTCTACAGATTGTCTTGTTATTTTAGTTAGACGATATATTTGAAATTTATCTAGTCTACTCCGTTTAGATTAATTTGGGCGATTTACATAATAAGGTAAGAGCTTTAAACAACATTTTGATGCTATTCTTCAAAATGTCTTTGAATTATTTTATCATATACTAACTATTGCTCGTGATTTCTCCCGCGTGAAATTAAAAAACACTGCCTTTGTTACTCACTTATAACGTAGCTTTTTAATGGTGAAAGAATTTTCGAAATCTGTCCAGTAGTTTATGAGTTATTTCAATACATATAAAAATACAAATCTTTCCTCTCTATAATATAGATGGATAAAGAAGTAAGTAATTAACGCAGTGACAAAAACTTTACGATTATTGGCATTCAAAATGTAATCATTAATTGTTTGCGGGTAACGTTTCAATTACGATAAATTATATTTGAGTTTTGGTATCAATTAAAAATAAACCTCGGCTTTAACAATCCACATTGCGTCACAATTAGTGAATGGGTTCATGAATAAATTAAAGTTACATTTGTTCATTAAAGCCAATCAAAAGGTATAGCTGACTCAGTACGAGCAAATTGAACAGGAGGTGCGCTGTGACGTCACTAAGCGGCGCGCAAACACGAACAGAGTATAAACAAACAAACAGACAAACGGCTCTGATCCCTCTGTGTACGTTTGCATTACGTGTTCCTTTGCGGGACGATGATTGAGGGGCTTCAATTGATAGTTTTCAACGGCAACCAAATACACTGCTTTGAACGGAATGAACAAATGAGTGTGCAATTCTATTTTTCTTTTTTTTTTCAGATGTAGATTAAAAAAATTGTAGTTACTATTAAACTCTGACTAACTTTCAAAAGAAATTATGACGAGAATATTATGGGCCACTTTTTTATCTTAATATTGCGTGCACGAAGTCGCGGGCTACAGACAGTGTATAAATATTTATGCATCTAACTGTACAATCAATAAATTACATTGGATATTAGGAAAGTGTTGATACAGTTCATAACAGTCTCTAGTTGTGCAAGTTATTACTGTCTGATAACTGCAGTGATAAGTCGGGTCTTGCGAATGATTCATAGCTCTACAACGCATTGCCAAGCGGTCGATGACACTAACATGTGCGGTGAAGATGCAAATTGTAGTTAATAATGTAGATAGCAATTATTAAAATGGTTAATAGATAATATAGGACACATAAAATATCTTAGATTTACTACTATTTTTCATCTTACAAATATAAATACGAAAGTTTTGATGGATAGATGTTTGTTAGAGTTTAACACCTGCCTGAATGAATCTCGATGAAATTTGGCATAGATGTAGAGCAAAGTCTGGATTAACACATAGGGTCTTTTTATTTCTTGCAGACGTGGGCGAAAGCTAGTTAACACAGGGTCAATGGCATATCAATACGATCGAAGTTAATTTCTACCGAAATTAGAATATGTAAAAAACCGAAATACACGAATGATTTGTATCACTAATCGCACTTATCTGACAAATATCTCCATACATTCCTTATGTAAGAAATAGATGTTTTTTCTTCATTGGGATTTTATTGTTAGTTGGAAGTGTAGATTTATCGCGGGTATAAAACTTACAGTTGCTCTGTTCATGGTCGTAATGCGCCGCCGGAGTTCAAACGAGTACGCTCTCTAGTACTTTTTAAATTACATTGATTTAGAGTTTCTATGTTAGAGCGAGTTAAAACTTAGTGTTCTTATACGTTTAATAAAAATAAGTTAAAAACATCACATTGTTTTTTAATATGCGAGGACGACAAATCGCTAAAGAAGTCTTTAGTGGCCAGTGTTAGCTCCCGTAATTTATTCACATTACATTTCTTGTAAAATCTGATCGAAATGTTAACAAACTCAGATTCCAAATTTCAGACTTGACTAGAATAAATAACATGAATATAACATCTTTTGTGCCTGGCAACATCTAACAATAACAGGCTCCAGAGGGAAGGGAAAAAAGGTTGTATTCAGCTCGTTTAATTAGACGCTCAAACGCGTCTGGCTTCCTTTGAAATATTCCAAAAACCATAAAGTCTACGGAACCATTCGCCGGGCGCTAACGCTGGCCTTCAACAATTCGTTATTTTTGTGAAAGCAAGCGTACTAACAATCATTACTTTTTATAGAATTTTCAACTTTATCTCTTTGTTTGTAAGGTTCAATATTTAAAGATAATATTGATGACGTTTGTTGTAACTGAAGATACAAATTGATAACGGTAATTGTGTTTTCATCATTCAAATGTCACTATTCTAATGTTTTATGAATTTTATTATTTTTAAAGTGTAAAACTAATTTAAAACTTCTGCTTAATTTGAAAATATATACAGATGTTTATCACTTACTATGTTTTCTAATATGTTTGCTTTGGACTTCGACTGCGTCGGCAATAGCTTATGACTTCTACCAGACTATCCTCTACATCTGTGCCAAATATGATCGAGATCCGTTTAGCAATTTAGGCTACAGGTTTCAGGCTACTCTAACAAATTTCCATGCATCCATTTATTAAGACATCACGCCACAACTCACATATGTTAAATTACGATTTAAAATAAGTCATTAATACGGCATAATATTGCTGAGATAGTAAGATTATCATAATATAGAAATTGTTGACCATTTTCTCACAGAAGCCCTCCAAAGTTGGTAGTCAATGACACGCACGGTTGCATCTACCGTCACCCACAATACTTATTCCAACCATTTGTGGTTAGATACAATATCTTTAAGCAATTTACTAAAGGAAATAAATATTAATAAATTACAAACAGAGAAATTACCACAACACAACCTCGACCAGTTTCAAATTAAAAGCAAAAAAAATTGTTCAATTGGATTCAACGAATTCGACATAAATTAAACCATTTAAAGTGCCAACGATAGCAATTGCAAAGTAACACGGTCAAACAAATCACACGTATTTAAACACAAAGCCATTCAGCCTCCCATTAAGGCCTATGACCTTATTCCTAATAGCTTCAACCTCGCGGATCGTATCGGCTTTTGAGACGCAACGTCCCCGGTCGAGTCCTCACTCGGCTTTTGATAGTTAATTAAACGTCAGGAGGGAAATATTCACGTCATTAGGAAAACTCGAGACGCTGCAGTCGCGGCCGGAAGCGGCGTCGCCGCCTCCCGCCCCGCAGTCCCCGCAGAGCCTACCGACTCCCCACTGCTTCCGCACGACATTTGGCACCTACCATATGTTACTGATATGTTATTTAGTAAGATAAACAGTCACTAATATATAAGATATTTTACATAGTAAGTGAATTCTGATACAGTTTTGTGAAGGGCTTAAAAGTCCTTATCATATTACTACAATTCTCTGCTTAATTGAGAATAATCGTACATTTATGTTGTTCCCGATAAATATGTCGTGGCGTAATAAATAATTTATTGAGTAAAAAGTGGAAATTTACCAGTTTCGAAATCGAGTTGTCATAGTAGTAACCGCACGCACACCCGCCGTGTGAAACAGGGAGTATTTCTAGTGATTTTGTCGTAAAATATCGTCTATCGCCATCTAACAACTTTTCTTCGATCTTTACCTTGAATACTATGTTCGACATAAATGAAATTACGAAATGTTAAAAATTACTGCTCAATAGAACTAAACTAATTCACGATGTATTTTTCACTTGTCTAAATCTATGAAAATATGTAATTTTTGAATACTTTCATAAGACGTAAAAAACACCTAAGTACAAGATTTTTCCAAACACCATCAGTACAACCACAAAACTACATTTGTAATTAACCAGCTGTTGCCCGCGACTTCGTCCACGCAATATTGAGATAAAAAAGTAGCCTATAATATAGTCTATGTCAGCTACCTTTCAGTGAAAGTCCGGTCGAAATCGGTCCAGCCGTTTCGAAGATTACCCGGAACAAACGTGGCTTGCGGACAGACAGACAGACAAAAAATTTTAAATTCGATTTTCGTTATCAGCAACGCAAATACATCACGTTCCCGAAATCTGGATTTTTTTTCTTTTGATATTAAAAACGGACAATCCTATTTTATTATATGTATAGATTAAATTATGAGGTTTCGTCTAATTGTATTGCTAATTTAACACCTCCAAAGCCTTTGTTGTGGGCTGTTATATTTGATTATAGTTATGTCAAACATTACGCGGTTAACCATAATTTTCTTAATATTCAGTAATGTATTAACGCGACCTCTGGGGACACTTTATTAAACCAATACGTGATTGATAGTGAATGATTTCGTATTTTATTAATCCCTTGGGGTTTTGTTGCTTGAATATTTTAAAATCATCGTTAAATTTAAACTAATTTCGATGGTATGTAAATTATCGCATAATGCAGACATTAATTCGATTAACTATGACGCATATATAAAAAAAACGATAGACAAACAAAATCTACAGTTCTTTCTATAGTTAATTTCAAATTAACACAAATATCAGCATTTATAAACTTAATTTAAAAAGTAAAAATAGTTTAAACTTCAGAAATGTTTACATAAACGTCATCCGATTACCTCAATCTTAGAACGAGCGCACACCTTTGACTAAAATATCGCATAACTGTTGTGCGATTGTCGATTGTTTCGCAGCCAATTCAACTGTTTAGTTGTTTTGTTCGAGTAGTGTGAGCACCTCATAAGCTCATAGTTTAGTCAAAGGTGTACGCTCTTAATCTGCTAAACATGTCAGTTACTAAATCTGAATTTTCATTATCTACTAAACATGTTCTTAACTATAAATGTCAACCATAACTTAATTACATTACATCAAAGATATTAGATAAGATTTATTCATGATATTAAAACTTTAATTTGTAATTGGAATTTTATAAAACGATCAGTGATACCAACAAGCGTCACTTGTAACTTCAATGTGCCCGTATTCGACATCCTTTACCCTGTTATGGCGTCCGGCCTTTATAGTTCCCATGGTTTTTTTAAAAATTACAATGAGGTTAATTTTTCTGGTTCAGCTGTTAATCACGTAGACAATTTCGCACATGTTTTGCAAATTTGAATGTAGAACTAACTGTTTTTTTTATTGGACTGCCAGTATTTAAAATAAAGTTCGAAATTTGATTTTTTATTCATGTTTAATATTTTTTTTATTGAGTTGAGGTTATGAAAGTTCCGACACGAACGAAATGCTTGAAGACGTATTACAAAGGCACTCCCTTGACCTCTTTACGACTTTTTAGAAGGTCCTAGTTCTAATATGCGTACGTGCTGGCGTCGCAATGGCCACGATAAAGAACCTCAGACCTCCCCGCACCCACCGCGGACCCTTTCACCCTGGTCAAAAATATAACGCCAAAATTAAATTCCTCACGGTCCATAAAGTATAGAATTACGTCATTATACGTACACAGGATTCTCGCTTTTTATTCTCTACGAAGACACGTTTTTCACTATGTTTTAATCTTCTTTATTTAGAAAACGTAGTATGTGTAAGCAGTAAAAGATGCTATTGACATAACCTGGATATATTCGTATCAACTCATCAAACATTCTAAGACTCAATACAGGGAAGACGCCATTGTTCCGTTTTAAAGTTTGAGATATCTAATGTCGCGTGACGGCGGCGCGGGAATTTTGATAATCCCTGCGCGAGCGATTCTCGACCTTAAGACCCGAGTAATTCAACTTAATTTAATGGCACATGACGAGCTAGCGGAAATTCGATTGTGATATTCGATTGAGCCATTATAGACCTTATCACCGATGCATAAGAATTCTATTGGATAAACGCGAATAACACATGTTCGCACGGGGAATTCGTGAGATTATAATAGGTCATTGTAGATGCATCCCTTAGATTTAGACAAGATAGAACTCTTCTTCTTGTAGATTTAAGGTTTATTTTTGTTGTGTGTGGTATTATCTGAGGATGGAACCACGGCATATGCTTAAAGTTCCTAACATTTTCATTTAATGGTTGAACCGTTGTCTAAAATTACCCAGTTGTGTCGCGCGGCGTCACGACTGTGTGATCGCGGCGTCTTCAACGTTTCATTATCTAATATTCTCATAATTTTACCACATTTTCTCAACAACGTACAACGAATTTTCTCCAACAAACGTTTAACTTTCAAACATCGAATTGAGTGGCATTGATAACGACAGCAAAACTCTTTACTGTTTTCTTATAGAAATAGCACACTAGCTTTTTCCTGCGATTACGTCCGCGCGGGATTAAAAATAAAATGTAGTAAGCATGTTCTTTTAGACTCTGTCCTCCTCTATGCAAAATAGATCTGTTAAGGCGTTCTAAGATTTTTTTATATGTACGCAAATATTTTTTTCTGAAGTTTTCTAACAGTTTTTGTTTTTGTTTGCAGGTGAGTCGCAACACAATGGAGATGGCTGCGGTTATAGTTATATAAGTGAGTAGAAACAAATTAATGATTTTCGTACGTAACTATTGCATACAGATATACAGAATGTTGCTCTTTAATATTTGTAGAGATTACATTAATTAAACGAACTTTAATATTTTAACAACGAACTAATCAAGTGTAGTTTTAGTGAATATTAAGAATTCAACTCCTATAAAAAGTCTTGTTCTACCTTTCAAGATATTCCTTTCAAGTAGAATTCCTTAGTTTGATTATGCTTTGACGGAAAAACAGTCCCGCGGAAGATTTCCAAGTTTGCCCGCCGTCCGCTAACTCAATTAATAAACTTTAGTTTCTCCGACGTCCGTAAACTATTGGCTATATTGATAAAAGTATATTTAATGCTGCTTTTCTATGTTTTAATTTATCTCCTGCCAAGTATTACAGTTCGTCGGCTAAATTATGTACATATGAAAATTAGAAAAATCGAAAATCACATTGGTACATGGCGGGATTCGAACCCAAGACCCGTAGATTACAAGTCAAGTGCTTAAACCACTGAGCCACCGGCGCTCTTTATTAGGGGATGAAAACTGGCATAAATTAATATTTTCCTTTAATATAATTACTTAAGTACTCATATCTTATAGGTTTATAATTTGTTCTAGGCTAAGTGAACAAAGGTCATCATTTACTTAATGCATTTTTTTCATATAGATTCCGATCTGGCTTCAAAGCGTCAACTGTACGCGTTCCCGCGCGTCGGCCGTGGCGGCTACGGTTACCCCGACCAGTCTAACTTGAACCGCATCAATCTACGCTTAGAAGAGCTAATCCTGGGTCAGCAGCTACTGGGTCAGCCGCGGAGTAACGACTACGTAAAGAGGGAAAGCGAGAACACCAATACCGGAATGTGGTTCGGACCTCGTGTCGGCAGATCGTTCAATAATGATGGTAACTATGAAAGAAAATTTGTATCTCACTTCTCTTTGAAAAAGAGACAAGAATATATTTTACGTGTTACGGACAGTGGTAGGGCACCTTTGCATTCTATTTTTTTTTTTGTAGATTTTTGCTAATTAATTTACTAATAGTTCTTTTAACCATTGCACATAAGTTTAAAAAAAAGCTTGTGCTAGGATATGATTCACGTTAATTGAATGCCGGGATTCGAACCCTAGCTCACAAGATTGGTAGTCCGTACCCCAAACCATTAGGCTATTGGCGCTTAAATTAAAAAATTGAATTATGCAATTCTATTATGTAACCGGAACTTAGTTAATGTTATAATTATTTTTGGTGCTGACTGTAGTAGAGAATTAGTGTTCAAGGTCATGTATCTTTTACCTTTTTCAGATGTTATTAACCGCGAAGAGGAAAAAGATAACGATGCCGATGAATCAGCCGAGCGCGTTGAAAGAAAAAAAAGACAAACGAAACGAGCGTAACTCCAATGGTCAGTATTTTTTTAATTACATTGGCAGTAGTCACTACTAACGTTCACACATCTGGTTACTTTATCATTTTTAATTG